>JAOVYX010020539.1:0-16916 GCA_035668315.1 Drosera spatulata | reverse complement strand
ATGACATAATGAAATGCAAAGACGGATTATGAGCATGATGAGTATGAAATATAAGCATCTCTAACAAACAACATCAAACATGCAGTGAATCTTAAGTTTAGAAGGAGAGTTCAATTCAGCTATTTTGGTTTACATCAACCTCCGACATAAGTGACTGTCAAAAAAAGGCAGACAATCCCCAAAATCTGGAGAAGAAACTCATCAAAAGAGTAGATTGAATTAGTAAGCAGTAGCAGAGAAATCTTACCATGAGACATAGTCACCTCCAACATCCTAACAGTTCCAGCCATCTGCCAATTCGTGTTGTTCTGATACAAGAAGTTTTTCGATTGAGATGAGGGTGAATAAACAAAACAATGGTTTACTATCCTTTCAAGGAGAGATGGAAAAGACAGCACTAAACTTACCATCAGGGGAATGAAGAAACTCATCTGAGTCTGCTACAAATGGGGGGAAATCTGGAAATATACGGGTAGAAAACATTAATCAAGTTGATGCTGGATGAAATTAGAGCATAAGCAGAACATGTTTCACTCGCCCTCTTATGAACTCAGGGTACGATGTATTCTTCACAGAGTTGCTGTGGTTAAACGTCACAGACTTGAAATTTACCACTCGGACTAAAAGGTAGTGCAATGTCCATGCCACTAGCGTAACTGTATCGATAATCAAAAGTTTAAATGAAGTCTATAACAATCACGAATACAAAGAGATCAAAGGCACAAAATGACAGCACAGATAACCACCTGAAAGTTCCGAGAACGGAAAACTTCGAGGAGGCTGCTCTAGCAGGGCTGAAGGCATATCCAGATTGAAAAAATAGTTCATTCAAGGCCTGAGAGCTTCGGAAATCATAAAAGCAAGGAATAGATGCATCTATTATATCTGAACGTTCCGCAAGAACATTCCAATTGGTCCCAAGAATGACTTGAGGATTGTATGAATAACCCATTTCTGACTTGACCATTCCTCCATTTATTCTCATGGCTGCACCCATTTCACAGCTCTGTGCGCTAGGTTCAAAAGCGCCAATGTTCCCAGACGGGATAGGTAAAATACCGTTACCCGGATGCATTATGCCATTATCATATGTACCCGGGAAACTAGAAGGCAGAATAGGTTGGAAACACTCTGGTTTGATGTGATGTCTGGTATCTTCAGCGGCAATGCTACCAGAGCTTTGTTGGACGACTGAATAAGGGCACAATGTTAAAAGTTATGAAGCTGCTTGAGTAAAGGAATGGTTGAAATTGTTACACAGATAATTTATCAAACTGAAGCTGGTTGAATGAAAGTAGAACGAAAAGACAGACATACTTGGTTTAACATTTGATCCGTTTGAAACCGAAGGACACGAAGGTTCAGAAGATTGAATCTGGTTCATGAGCTCAGCCTGTCTCTTGAGCAAGTTATTGAAATGTAGGATCTGATGCTTCAACATCAACCTGACATGATAAGCCTCGAAAAATTCTCGGTTCTCTTGTTCAAGCCTCCCCCAGACTACAGAAGAACAAGAGACAATATTCATAATTAGTTTACAAGAAATGACTTCATCGTCCCATGAAATTAACATTTAGAAGGGATCTGGAATCCACAATGATCAGCCGAACAGAAATAAAGCGATCATAAGGAGATATCAAAATTGACTGAGGGAATTGCACACGCAGCTAAATAAAATCACAACATCAAAGAAAGCAGCAACCACCACCGAAATAGTTAATAAAGCAGCAAACAAGACATAAACTGTTCATAAAGCAGCTTGCAACAAGAAATCTCAATATTGCTCGACCACATCAGGACAATATCCCAATAGAATTGTTAAACATTCTTTCCCCACTCTTTATTGTAAAAGTGGCCTAACTTTCAAAAAGGTATGGTCATATATGACACCAACAATCTCTGTAGAGAATCATCTCCAACAACATGTCAAAGCCGACCTTTTAAGAAAATAAACATGTTAAATATAACAAACTACACTGTAGCAGCTAAACTTCTCAAGAGTAATTGGTCAGTGTTGGTGAGTTTCTAAAGCTTCAGATACAGGTGCGCATTCTTCGATTTTAGTGAACAATGCAAGCTGGCCCAATTATTACAATGGTGTGCAAAGAGCACCGAAATAACAATGCTTTGCGAATCTCAGCCTAAACCAGTCAATTAAAGTAGTAACTATAAAGAACTACATACCTAAATCAATAAAATCAGCTCTGAACTGCTTTTGCCGTTCTGAGATCAAGTTCACTGTTTCTTCCCGAGTCATGTCCTTTTGAAGGCACAACTCAATAAGATCTTGCACCTGCACGATCAAGTAGTCCAGCAACGCAGAGAAATCCCAGCTCAAAAAAACTGATTACATACAGTAAACACCCTCAAGGCTCAGTCATACATATGCTACTATACTCATGTTGTGGAAACAATAATAAGAGAGAGTTAACCTATATACCTTCTTTATTTCTCGTTCAGGGAGCATCATTGAGTCTTCCATGCTGCCTATGTATGATGATAGATTTTACCAAATACGGTAAGAAAATGCAACTTCCAGAACTCCAGCCGAAGTCCAGTTCCTTCACATACCCATCATTCACATGAAACTCATTTACACAAAGGCAAACAAAATGACAAATTTTTTCAACGAAAGAGTCCAACACCCCGTCGGATATGGTGTTTGGAACTCCATTCGTGTGCATGTGTTTTTTTCTCTCTCTTTTTCTCCACGTTAAAAGTAGAAAACCGACTTGAACATATCCCCCACATTGACACAAGATCAACATTCTTACAAGTATCTTTACAAGCGTCGTTGAACAATCATAATCGTAATTAGGTCAAACTCCAAAAATAGGGTTTATGACTTTATTCCACAACATAACAACTCTTAAATGACTTGGATTTCACCTAGTGCAATATCTACATACATACTGTTTAGGAAACAGTATGTAATAAGATTGCGTACATCTCCTACCTGTCCATGCCAGGAATACTTGAGTTGTTGATGTTGATGTTTATTTAACTTAGTATTACACGATTCAAACACAACCATACACATCCCAATCCCAAGAACCAGAAACCGAAACAGGGAATTAAGATCTAGTGCCCTATCCAAACCCTAATAATTTCATTCCGACCTCGAATCAACCCCAGAACCCCAATCCTGACACATAATTCACTTCGATTTTGAATCGCAGATGAATTCATTACGAAATCGACGAATCCGATGTCGCGAGAGAGAAAGGAGAGAGAGAGAGATGTTACCTGCGCGGAGAGATGAGAGAGATCGGCGGCGGTGGTGCTGGTGACGGTGACGGTGACGGTGACGGTGGTGTTGGTGGTGGAATATTTAGAGAATGGGGTGAGAGAGAGATGTGGAACAATAATCATCATCCATTCTCCACAACAAAAATCAAGTGACTTGTAGGGAGAATTACTATCGTTGCCACTGTTCCCAAGATATCTCAGCTGCCTCTTTTCCACGAATATTTCTCCTTCTTTATTAGAGGAGTAATTGATAATTGATTTCGTATGACAATCACAATGGTTAAAATAAAACTATTCAATACTTATTTCGATGGATTTGAATCGTTGCTGGGAGGATGAGGTGACGACCAAGTATATAAGGGACGATGCAGGTAATTATCAAGTAATATCTCTGTTTCGAAATTCTTATAATAAATTGATCGGTCATTTGTATCGATGTAAATTTTGACACACGTGAAAAACGATAAAATATAATTTTTTATGAATTTATCGTGAAACATCAATGATTGTATAAGTTACATAAGTCAACTTGATACATGTTGCGGGACAATCAGACGTGATTTGATATGAAAACGAGATTCGTATTGGTACGTATTAAATAATACAAAATACGTATGTCTTGCAACAATTATGGGACAAATGTAATATTTTGATAAGATTTTTTTAGAGATATATGTATGTAGCTTGACGCATAAGTTAAATTTGGCTCATACTTTGAAATTTATATTCTCCCTATATCTATATTATGATCTTTAGTACTCATCTATTATTCTATATACAATTACACAAAATATTAGATGACAAATTATTTGCATAGTAAACTGTCGGACAAGTAATTTCGTGTAATTTAAATAAAAAGAATTAATTCTAAGTCTTTAATTATCGTTATCAGTTGAACGGTTTGATATTACATATAGAAGAATTTTTAAAAATTCTCTTCTCAAAAATAAAATAAAATTAATAATTTGTGTACAAATTTTTATGAGATAAAGTAATCAACCTTTATAATAAAATTAAAAGATTTTTAATACAATTATTTTATTAAAAAAAATTAATCATTATATCTTATATAGATTATTCATCTAACCATGTTCACTATATTTTGAAAAAATTATTTTATTTTATGAGTTGATATTTATATCTTTAATCTTTTGTTATATCATCAATTCTTACCTAAAATCAACTTTGAATATTACGTTATAAGTAATGTATAAAAATTCTAATATATATATATATAACTAAAAAATCTATTATATCTATTATATATATAATTACACAAAAATTTCAAATGGTAAACCATCCTGATAACAAACAATGTGACGGCATGAAAGGATATTCATGTCTTTTTGAAAATTTTTTAAAGGACAATTAGATAATTAGGTAATTCAGTTTTATGTAAAATTCAAATAATCTTTATCCAATCAAATTCATTTTCTTTTATTTGGATTTAAACGGTTCAAATTGAATCTACAAAAAATAATTTTTTATTTAACTATTAGAACTAAATTTCAAAATAACAATCTCTAAACAAAAACATATGTCGTATTCATTGGAAAAAAATATCTTCGTAAAAAAATTTCAAATTTCAAATGACACTTTAATAGTTAAAATAAAAGAATTTTTATAATATCATTTCACTAAAAATATTAACAAGTACATCTATTCTAATCTAATATCTAACCTTATCTATTATATTATATATATAATTGCATAAAACTGCAGACGGCATGGCCAACTGCATGTCATGGAATGACAAGGCACTCTCGTAATTAAAATTTTTTTAAAACACAATCAAGCAATTTACTTTTAATTAAATTAAGAGAATCTTTATCCAAATAATTTATTATCCTTTGATTATATCTTATATTATTCATTATATCATCTAACCACAACGGTATTTATAACATGTAACCCAATTCTATTTTGTTTTATAAGTCAGTGTATGTAACAAATTTTTATAATGGACTAGATACAATAATAGTTGAGTGAATTTATATTTTTAAACTATATACTATTTCTTTCTATTATGGCTTCTAACTGTGTAGCGCACGGATCAATATTATAATACATATAATTACAAAAAACTATAAAAGGCATCACAAACTGCATGTCGTCGCTTGTCATGGCATGAAAGAGCACTCTTATCATTTTAAAACATTTAAATAGACAATTATTTATTTTTATTTATTCACAAAAAAAAATCTCCAACTATGCGGTTAATTACACTAAAATACCTAAGGTAATTTTCACTTATATCTTAATATCCAAAGCATTTCATGGCACATTTAAGTATCCCATTATAATTTCATTTACATTTTGATACCCAAAAGTGGATAAATGACATCAATGCCCCTACCTAATTTATATTGACCCATTCATCTCTAACCTCAATCATTTACTCTCAATTATTCACCACGAGCATTTCTTGATTTCCACCCTCCGACAATCGTCAATAATCACGTTCAATTCCTATCAATCCACGAACAACCTCACACTTTCTCACGACGGTTTCGATTTTAACCGTAATCAATGCTATTGTCCTCACCTTCAATCCATTGTCCGCGCCAACCATGCGGAATGCGACCATAATCGATATTCTCTGTGGTTAATTCCTTCAAACAATGTCAAACATCTACGCCCATACGCACATTATCGGAATCCTCACAAACAACATCCTCATATCAACCCAACTCGTCATTTTCTGCTCAAATCTCAATAAACTCACCTAAACTCACGTCATCTTCGATGAAATCCCCACCAAGAACACATTTCTATGGAATTCAATGAGTAAAGATATCCAAATAACGGATCTTCAATGAGGACGATCGAGGTTTATCACGATATGATAAGAAAATGAGGAAATCAGGATAAATTTACGTATCCATTTATAATCAAGGCTTGCAGGGATTGTTTAATGGTTGGGATAGGGAAAAGGGTTCATGGTGAGGTTGTGGTTAATGGGTTTGGGTTGGATTTTGTTGACGATGGTGCCTCAAATCTCTGCGTGATCCGCGTTTCCACGTTGACCCATTCTCCGCGGTGTTCATGGCCCTCCTGTGTGGTGTCTGTGGCTTGTCTGTGTCTTTTCTTGGTATAAGAAGAGAATAGAGGCGGGGAAGAGAGGAACAAGAAAGACGCAAGGAGAAGTGGTCGAGTAGAGAGGCATAAAGGAAAGGGAAAGAAGAATCAGAGAAGGAAGGCAGAGGAAAGGGGAGAGCGTTTGGTGTAAAGAGATAAGAAACACTATTCATATATACACACAAAAATGAGGGTTTAAGAGATTTGTTTTAAAGATTATTATCTCTATCCTTTATTGTGAGATTCTCAATATTTTGAGTGTAGTCCCTTTTGTATTTCCTCATTTTGGTTAGTGGATTCTTCGTCGTCGGCGACCGCCCGTGGTGTTTCCCGCAAGGGTTTTCAAGTAAAAATGTTTGTCTCATTTATTTTTGCGCATTTATTATGATTTGTGTTTATAATTAACAGATTCGTTCGTAACAAATTTGTACGTATGGAGCTGTCTTGTTGCGATATATCGGGAGATTTGGGGATTTGCAGGGTGCATGGAAGGTGTTTGATAGAATGCCTGTGAGGGACTTGCAATGTTTCTACCATACTTCGCCTTTAATAATTTGTAGTTCGCATGTAACCAATATATAGTTCATATAAAAAAGTATTTTGCATTTCATGTCTAATAATATATAGTTCTTTAAAAATTCTAAGCAGTTCGTATCATGGTAAATAGTTCACAAGTCAAATATATTCAATTCATATACAAACAACATGCAATCCACATTCAGTAATATAATTCCACAAAATTCTTTAAATTTGAAAAATACGACTTATGTTATGTTTCAAAATAGACAATTGTTATTTATGTAATGATTCCAGCATCACGAATTTTAGTTCATGATCATCGTCAATACCGTGCAGTTCATAACTTGTGAGGGATTAAAAAGATTTTGTATCTGTTGAAAATTAATAGTACATGTGCAAACAATGTTTTATAATAAAAAAAACATAGTTGATAATTAATGCGAGAGGCCTGGGCATAAGCATAATCATAAAGCGCTTACGTTATGGTGCAACATATAATTATGTATGGATTGAATGTAAGGGTGTAATATTTCATTTGGTCTCACTTACAATTCATTATATTATAAGTACAAAAATTTTAAGGAAGATAATCTACACAATCACAACAAACAGCTCACACATTCAAACAATGCAATTCACAAAAATATCGAAATAATACATAAACATATGAGGAAAAAAAAAAAGCGTGAATCGAGCTAAACACAGTTTTCACATTGACAGGAGGCAATCCATACATTAACAGGAAACAGTTCACACATTGAAGGGTGCAAATCATATTTTGATGAAAACAATTTACAGTCATAAGCGTAGTTGAATTAGTTTACTCAATGAAGGAAGACAGTTCACATATCCAAATAATACAGTTCACCATACAAATGAGACAACTTATAATTCAATTTACAGTTAACAATCAACATATATCTAATACTAACTTATTGATTGTTATTCTTGTAGAAATAATAAAATTATAACATATTTATGATCCTTATAACTCATATAATGATTTTAAACCATAATTAGATTTTCGACATCCATGAATATTTGTAGTTCAGTTGATCCCATTGCAGTTCATATAAGTGACATGGTTGTTCACGCTTTAACAATACATAGTTCATATTATTCATATTTCAGGTGAAAATCCTAAATGTTAGAACTCGTGTCTTAAAATGACATAACGATGGATTAATATCTATCTTTATTGCATGCCTAACTCTACCTCATACATATCCGTATCACTCCAGTTCGAATAGTATTGAAAAGAGGTGATTAAACGAGATACATAGGTTTTTATTCATAACTTTGTATTAATATGAAACAAACCAACTATGAAGAACACAACTTTGTCTTTAATTAGATCAAATAATTATATGAAGTTTGTTCTCTTATTATGATTTTTCTTATATGGAACAATGTAATGTCTTAATATATTAAAATGATGTTTAAGTTTGAATATTGAAATTTGTCCTTCGTCTAATCACAGTTGCACTTTTATTGTCGTACAGTTGTTCACAAAAAGAAAAAAAAATAACACTTCAATTCTTTAAATAAAAACAGTTTACATAGCCATAATAACAGTTTGCATAGACATAACATCATTTATCCAATAAATAATATGTCACATAGCGATATATAATTGTTCAAATAACAAAAATTAACGATCTATCATAATATAGAAAAACCACATTTCATATAGCATACGCATAGTTTACATCACAAAAAATAACAATTAACACAGCATCGTTTACTGTTCACATATCATTCACATTTTACATAACATTATTTTTTTCTTCCCATTTCGTTTGTAGTTCAAATGAAAAATATCTCTTCTTCCTCCCAAAAGGCAGTCTTTTTTTCACAAGTTGGACATTTCAGACCGATCCCTCAAGTGATTTATTTCTGATAACAGAAATAATTTTCACAGCTGCAAACCTTCAAAACCAAAAACAAACAAGCTTTGTATCAGTATAAAATCACACAGTTCATAAATAGAAAGAAACATTTTATGAATATAAATACAAAACAGTTCACACATGATAAAAAAAGTAGTTCATAAGTATAAGAAAAAGTAATTCACACATTATAAAATAGAAGTTCACAAATAAAAAGAAGTTGTTCACACGAAATAAAGAATCAATTCACAAAATACAAAGAAACATTTTGAACAAAATAAAGAATCAATTCACAAATATGAAAAACAATTCATGCAAAATAAAGAATCAGTTTATAGATCTTGTTCTTACTGGAACCGAAACACATGTTCCAATTCGAACCCTATTCATAATCTGTACATATCGAATTGAAGCTCACACGATCTATAAAATTACATCAGATTAGTAGAGCATTCTACATTCTACACTTCTCGAATAAAATAGTCATCTACTTATTCATATCTAATTGAATCTCACCGTTTTTCAGCATTTTCTCTGCTCTAATCAACATTCCAACAATCACAATTCACAACATCCTCGATCACCAAAATAACCAGATCCGTCCATCACAAAAATACAAATGCAACGCAAAATCCAATCCTCCTCTCTTAACCACAAGCAGCAAAATCTATATTCGAATGAAACTCGCAAGAAATAATAGTGTAATGGAAAAGAAAAAGAAGATTTCAGATTAAGTAAGTTGGATCTATGTCACGAGGCGGAATGGAGATTGTAATCCTTTCGACCTCTCGAGGTATAATAACAGATCAAGAGGCGAGACTACATAAAATTGGAGGAGAAATCTTATGTTATATATGGTAATCCTTTTAATTGCAATATGCAAAGTGGATCTTAAACTTACTTAAATTCAAATAACAAATATTTCAAACAAATCAACCGAATATATACACGCACCTTGTTTTCTAATGATCTTGATTAGATAACTCTTGGAAGACGTCCCAATGTAGTCACCCGCTGGATCCAATTTTTCCTTATCGGTCGATGACAAGGATGACAAGTTCTGGTTTCGTGAGGAGGCGTTTCAGATCCTCGAACAACATGCCGAGATATAGGAAAGGGAGAATTAAATGAGTTCTGCAGCAAAGGAATTAAGGGAGTTGTGCTTGTTGATGAAGAGGAGGAGAAGGAGAAGATCAGTGGAAGGGTGAAGGAGGATCAGTGATTATGATCGTGGTGTTGAGAAACAGTGATTGATGGAATCGAGATAAAATCAATAAACGAGACGCATAGAGGAGAAGATTGGTATCTATTCTCGTTGATTGAGATTCTGTATCTCGTCGGAGGGGAACAATGGCGATGGCGGCACGTGAGACACATGGTTGAGAAGAAGACTGGAAGAGATTGGCTTTGGTTGGGTTAGATGTATGTGTTAGGTTAGGTTAAATTGGTGTGTGATTTAATAAGAATAAGGATATTTTGAGTGTTTTCGGTGTTAAGGTAGTAAAAATGTAATACAAATTTTGAATGGCTATCTAACAGTGTCATATTATTTTTTTTTTGGTAATAAGATGTGAATTGAAAATATGTTGGGTACTTTAAAATAATTGCCCCCAACTATGTGGGATGTCATCCATTTAAATCATAATAATATATTTATCAATGAAAAAAATAATAAAAATCCCCTATTACAATGAAAACAAAAGATACAAAAATCTGGTATTATCGATCGTAATTTTGAAAACAAGAAACACAAAAATCTACCATTATCTATAAGAAATTTTAACCTTTTTTTAACATCTTTTATAAGAAAAACCAATATCTTAATTATTTTTATGAATAACTTTAAAAAGTAGGAAAAATCTCTTATTCTTTTATTATGATATATCAATTTCGTTTAATCTATATGACAAGAAATCAGAAACGAAAAATCACAATAAAAAAATTCTTATAATTTAACGCATAGACACGTAAAATGATTATAAACAACTCGCATAACGCACAAGATAATAAATTAATTATAAATAAATAGAAGAAAAAATAATTATTGTGATATAGTCAACATTATTGCAGCGAACTGCATTTGGCTTCTGTAAACTATATATTGATTGTATATTGATGGTTGTGCACTGTCGATTAGGTGCAGTGCACAAAAATGAAGAGATGCGGTGTATGTGCAGTGCACAAATGTCCTTCAGTACCGTGAGAAATAAGCAATTGGTTGGTTCGTCCGCAATTATCCGGCAGAAAATGTACATGGAAAAGCTCTTGAGATTTGTTCCTCCGCAATTGTTCTGCAAGGCATTTCAAATCACAGTTTCCGACGAAGGATCTGTATCAATACGATTTCTGATATTCATTCATGAGATATCAAGAATGTTAACCCGATCGGTTTGATTTAATTGGTTCATTTTTTTATGGTTGGTTTTTATAAATTAAAATCAAATTCGAACCGATTAATTAATCGATTTAAAAACTAAAATCAAAATCATTTATTAATTGGTTCGAATTTAACGATATTTTACGTTTTCGTCTTAAATAATTTGATATTCACATTATATATATAGTTCATTAATATAACTTTATAAATTTTTACTAAACATGTTTGTAAAAATATATTAGATATATCGAGTTTAAAAAAACATAAACTGTACTAAAAGTATTATGAATAAATAATTTTTTTATTAATCAAATAAAAAAATTCGATCCAAAAAATACAAAATATGACTAAAAGTTTTTATTTGCATCTCTAACAAAAAATAAAATAAAAATAAAGGCAGTATCCACAATGTTACGAATATTATGTTATCTTAGATTTAAAATAATATAATGTGTTTGATATTTAAACTCGATAATCTTATGTAAAACAATTACGATAATTAATTTTAAACAGTTCGATAATCGATTATAAACGGTTTGCTTAATCGATTTACCATCGATTTTTCGTTTCGTTTCGGTTTTAAACCGTGATTTTATTTTGTAAATCAAAACTGAACCATTTAATAATCGGTTCGATCGATTTCAGTTAATCTGTTTCGATAACGGTTCGATAATCGATTGATTTTCGTTTTAACAGCCTTATAAGAGATGCTCATACACCAACTCACAATGCATGTTAGAGCACTTGCATTAGAATCTCTTAACAGATTCTCTATTTAACATACTCAAATCTATTTTTTTTCACATTTTATAGAATCTTTACTTATCACATATTGCATCAAAATCTTTATACTAATTTCTATATCTTTATACTAATAATGATATTATATATTCTTCACACGTTTATTTTCACTTTCACTTTCCACTTCACTCTCAGTCACGTAAGACACCCAAACTTATACCAAACACACAACCAGTGACGCCGCCCTAAATAACCACCACGCCATCGCCAGAGTCGTCGTCGTCCTCCCCTGAGCTCACCGCTGAGCCTCCCAGAGCAACCAGAGCTCACCTCAAATCAACCAACGAACCTTTACAATTGTTTCTTTCCACACCACAACACCACCAACAGCTTCTCCACATCATCGTACTTGGTTCTCTTGATTTTCCACAAATCCGGACCTACTACCACTCAAACTACCACCCTCCCTCGATTTCAATTGTCGAACAACCAATGAAACGCCTTCGAGACACCAGCGAAAAAAGAGAAAACCGATACAACTTGAAATTTCTTTTAATTAATTATTAATGCTACAATGCATTCCCAACTTTGTTGACTCAGTTGTTCATAATTATACATAATAAATAATAGGAAAAAATTCTGCTGAATATTAAAATTTTGCCTAATTTCTTCTTTCCGTTATCCAAACTACGTAACTTAACTATTTTAAGTAATGCAATGCAAGTTCTCTTACATAGATTAAGCATATAGTACCTATATACTGCTACTGCATAAAGGGTAGCACTCCAGATACTCAAATTCATCAACTTCAAGTTAAAGCAACAAAACAACAAAAGGAATCAACAAAGAAATCTCCCTTTCGAAAAGCCCAAACCAAGTTACACAATAAAATTACTCTTAAACCAGCACCAAAATCTTACACAAAATTAGAACTTATCATATGGCCGAATTAGGATGTGTACAGATAACCGCCTTGAACAAGGACAGTCATGCACTATGCTTCTCAGAAGGGTAGCTTGAAAACGAAAGCAAAAGATAAAAACGAGCTGAGGTGTCTGAGCATCGCCATGCTACAGTTTGGCATTGCCATTGCCAGAACGATTCCGGGATCATCAAGCCAAAGCAAGGATGAATCAAGATGAAATGTTGAGGCAGAGCTCGTAAAAAAGCTTACAGTTAGATTATCGATGTTGCCAAATATCAGACCACGGTGAGACTGTTGTATCTAGGACGCATACTGTCGGGTGAGATTGCATCATCTATGTTCTTTCTCTTGTTATTGCTAGGCTGTAGTGGCTTCAACTCTGGCATTTGATGCGCTTCTGTTTCCTGTTTTTGTTCTTCTTTTTGTGATTCTGCCGTCAATTCTGATAGTGTTTCCGGGTGGTGATTACCATACTTGGCTTTCATCAAATGAGGCTTAAGCTTATTCACATCTGATAATTTCACCGGTTTGAGGAAGAATTCCTTCGCTCCTTCCTCCATACATCTGAATCATGAAAAATAATGTCATTGACCACATTGCATAAAAATTGACAGTAGCTTTCACAGGAAGTTGTCTTCAGAGGGCGAGATCAACCATATTTTCCGTTTGCTCTGTAGTACATTAAGTTATTAACTTCCTCTTACCTATTGATTCTTGATTTGTCATACTCGGATGACATGACAACTACTGGTATGTTCCTCAAATAGGAGCATTCCTGCAAAATTCAACTTCAAGAAATTAGATTTCACATTCCGCAACATATTTCATCATAAACCATAAAGTTTCTCATCCCAGTGAGAACTACGACACATAACTACGTGATAGACAAAAAAAAAAATGGAGAACTATTTAACACCAGGAATTTAAATGAAAAACCCAAAACGGGAAAAATCACATGAGTGATCGCAATAATCTCTTACATCACCTCCGCCCCCTCGTCCCAGGGTCCCAGATTCCCTGTGACAAGGGGCGGATCAAGGGGCAGGACCCACATTGATATCATATTGATGTGAAATAGGCGCCAAATTTCATTCAAATCTCCTCGCTTCTCAGCCTTTTCTAGGCAAAACCAAACAGAGCTACAATGACAGGAAACCAGAACCAAATAACAATAGATTCCTCTCAGCAACTAGTTTTAGATCTCAGCTAGATAGTGTGGCGAAGAAACTGAAAACTTTCCTCAAATAACTGACCCCACCATGTAAAGAAAACTTACATGGAATCCAGGGAAAGGCAAATTGTACAGGCAACAACAGTGGAGAAAAGATGAAAAGAAGCATGATGAAAGTGAAAGGAGAGAAAAGGAAAAGGGGAAGGGAACACATACCTTTATTTTCTTGAGCAAATCATATCCTGTCATTTTTGGCATGCAGTAGTCTGTTATGATAAGATTCACTTCAGCTTCCTGTAAAACAAAACATAATCAATCAAACTATCAGAAACGTTATGCAGTATATAGAAACAATTTAGCCAGAATCCCGACTAGATGGCTATCGGATTGTACGATACCAATGACTAAGTTCAATCCCACCTTATTGTTCTTGTTCTTTCAAATTCCCAATCAAAACTAAATTCGAACTACTCTTTAACATAAACTATCATACAAAAGGCTAGTAACGATGCAAATATGAACTTTGCTCTCCTATCACACAAAGATACACAGACAACAACAACTACCCAAGTGTTCCAGTCATATATTAGGGATTTGATAACTACCCTGTTGCGGTTAACAGAGAGGTTAGTTCCCAAAAATACAAAATTTCCAAGCAAGATAGAGATTAGAAAATTGATAACTATGATTTTCATAGGCGAACACGTAAAAAATTAGAAATTGAATCTCCAAGAAGGTCGATTTTCAAACCTTCTTCATTGGTGAGATAGAAACCTTCTCTTCCTCTCCTTGTGCTGTTGGAGAGACAGACGGGAGATTTGGGCAACTCTCTTCATCTTCATCTTGGAAACCTAGAAACTCCAAAGCCTTGCTACCAGAATCAACTGTTGTAACTACAAGAAACCAAAAAAAAAATAAAAAAACAAAACAAATAAATACAATATGAAATCATGCTTCATATACCAAATTCAAGCACAAAAGAACACATAGCATCATCTCTCCTCATACAACAGATTCATGGCTCATACCTTGATAGGATGAGGTTTTGAGCAGCCTCTCGATGAGCTTTCTATCAATCAAACTATCATCGACCGCCAAAACATGAAACTGAGGCTCAACCACAGTCGCCATGCCCATTTCTCACCACCCAAAAAGCTCTCTTTTTTCACAATACCCACAAGAAAATTCCTCAAAAAAAACTTCAAATACTCCCACAAAACCTTCAATTTCCTCGACTCCTCAGCTTCTAGTTTCTCAACACCAAATGCAGAATAACAAAACCAAAGAAATTGAACCCTTCGACCTCAAATTACAACAAACCCAACAAAGCCCAAATCCCAAAAACCCAAAATCTAGCCAAATTTCTCCCCAAATGAACGAAACTCAACCAAATCTTCCCACCCAAGTTGGTTTCTTGCACAAAATCTATGTGGGCAAACCCTAACTTTGAGGAATAGCACAATGAGGGGGAGATTTTTAAGGGAGAGGAAAGTGATGTGGGGGGCCAAGCAAGATCCTCCGAAAGATACAGATGAGGTGAAATGTACGTTCTGAATCATTCGAAATATTTTCACTTGATATCCAAATTTATATATATAAATTTTAATAAAAAAATAACTTTTTAATAATAATAAAATTTATTATAATAATTATGAGATTAATTATTATATATATTATAACCGATAAGATTGATTTTATATTTTTTATATTAAAAAATTATTATAAATAAAAATATTTTATTTATTTTAAAATTAAAAAAATATTTTAATTAATTTTAAGGCTGAGGAATAACATTGTTGTGGTGAGGTGAGGACAAGGACATGGCGCTTTCAATTTGATTCTCTTCAAAGATTTGGAACGACAGTGTCCATCTCATCATTTACTAATGTGTTTTTGTGCCCACCTATGTGACTATGTCCTATCTATGTGGCTAGGTTCATTATTCATAGGCATAAAATTCATGGCGTGCTTGTAATGGCGTGCGATTACTATTTAAACGAAAATATGCAGCTGCAGCAAAAACGGCCAACCGACAGCAATGAGTATTCCTATCTTCGTTAGGATAAATTACGATATATTTTTTTATTTAAATTATAATATTTTTTTGTCCTATTTAAATTATAATTTTTTTATTTATTAATTTTTTTTTATATAATAATATCAAATTATCCTTATTTTATATCATATCAATCCATCATCATTATTTTTCTTTTTTTTTTATTTGACACACTCACAACGATAAAATTATTATTTCTTATTAATTCAACATACACATAAATTATCATATCAGGTCAAATCATAACAATTTTAATAGGACAAAAAGAGTATTAAATATGATCGAGTTTTATAAATTACAATGTTTTCATATTAGGTAAATTTTGGATCATAAAATATCCCAAATACATTTATTTTGTGTCGCATTATCTTTATCATTATTATTTTCTCTCTTTTTATCCCGTCATAATTCTATTTTAATCTTTTTAATATTTTTTTTTCCTTTACCCACTCACAAACCAAAATCCAATCACAAAGGTAAAATAAAAAAAAGCTATAAAGTTAATGAGTTTCTTAATAATCGTGTCAAATCAATGCATCGTAATTTATTTGGGACGGAGAAAGTATAAGTTAAAAAATTCATGTTATAATTTATTAAATATATATTATAAGATTTTATATAATAAAATATATTGAAACTTGATTCTTATATATTTAACAATTTAGTATTATAAGGTGAATTTTGATACAGCAGTTGATGAACATGAAATTTCGAGTGCGGCTGTGGTTGTGAGGAATTCGGCGGGGGGATCTATGGGGTGGATGCCAGGACATTGGAGGGGATTTCTCTCCTGTGCTAGCGGAAGCCTTAGCTGTTAGACATGGGATTGAGGTGGCTAGATGGCTGAATTTGCATCGGAAAGAGTTGGAAGGAGACTCTCAAACGGAAAGAGTTGAAAGTCCCAGAAATGG
>JAOVYX010020538.1:0-16916 GCA_035668315.1 Drosera spatulata | reverse complement strand
TCAAACCTGTATCTCAAATGTGTAATAACTTTAACGATGTAACGTTCATCGTTCATCGTTCATAAATTTTACTTATGTATTCGTTGCATACGCTTCGCACATATATTTTTAATCCAATATATATTTTTAAATTTGATAATAATTTATTATTATTTTTTTTTT
The DNA here is from genome assembly GCA_035668315.1 of Drosera spatulata. Taxonomy (NCBI): domain Eukaryota; kingdom Viridiplantae; phylum Streptophyta; class Magnoliopsida; order Caryophyllales; family Droseraceae; genus Drosera; species Drosera spatulata. The sequence goes on along the minus strand of JAOVYX010020538.1, from coordinate 16,754 downwards.
GGGTTATTACAATGATGATGTTGATCGATGATGATCGAACTTAGATCAAATCAAATCGATGATGATGATCAATGATGGAGAGGATGATGATCGATGATGGAGATGATGATGATCGAAGGTGAAGATGATAGAAGATGTTGATGGGCTTTATGAGTGGATGGTGATGCCATTTGGACTATCCAATGCACCGAGCACATTTATGCGACTGATGAATCATGTATTTCGTCCTTTTATTGGTCAGTTCGTTGTTGTCTACTTTGATGACATTCTTGTATACAGTAGTTCTGTTGATCAGCACTTGTAGTATTTGAGGCAGGTTTTTTCGATGTTAAGGGAGCAGAAACTATATGCTAACGTTAAGAAATGTCACCTTTTGACTGATAAGGTGACCTTCTTGGGTTATGTCATCTCGACAGATGACATTCAAGTGGATCCAGTAAAGGTGGAGGCTATAACCAGCTGGGAGGTGCTAAAGAGTATGCATAGTGTGCGCAATTTTCATGGGCTGGCCTCTTTCTACCGCAGATTCCTCAGAGATTTCAGTTCTATCATAGCACCTCTCACAGATTGTATTAGAGGAGGCCGGTTTACGTGGACACCAGAGGCTGAGTCAACATTTCAGTTGTTAAAGCAGAAGCTAACAGAGGCTCCAGTATTGATCCTTCCTGACTTTAGTGATGTATTTGAGGTTCACTGTGATGCTTCAGGGGTAGGAATTGGAGCGGTTACGAGTCAGAAAGGTAGATCAGTGACTTTTTTCAACGAGAAGCTGAACGATGTGAAGCGTAGGTGCTCCACTTATGACAAGGAGTTCTATGTTATTGTGCGGAGCTTGGAGCATTGGCGGCACTACCTGATTTCGAAGGAGTTTGTTCTATATTCAGACCATAAGGCCTTGAAATACGTCAACGGATAGCTCAAGTTGAATGCCAGACATGCTAAGTGGGTAGAGTTCTTCAGTCTTTCAGTTTTATCATCAAGCATAAGGCTGGGACTTTGAATGAGGTCGCGGATGCTTTGAGTAGGCGGAGGACGTTGTTATCTTGGATGCAGGTACGAGTTATGGCTCTTGATTCTTTCAATTAGCTTTATTATAATGATTCGCAGTTTGGAGATATATGGAAAAGGTGTCCATCAGGCCCTTTCAAGAAGTATTTGGTGCAGGATGGTTTCCTCTTCAAGGGAAACAAACTATGAATTTGTTAGTGCTCATTGCTAGAGGCGATTATATCGGAGACTCACCCTGGTGTTAGCTGGCCATTTTGGCATTGATAAAACATTGGCGCAGTTGGATGAGCATTTTTACTGGTCACGAATAAAGCGAGATGTCACTCGATTTGTTAATCGATGTCGCATATGTCACATTGCGAAGATGAAGGGGAGTAATGCGGGATTATATAGCCCTTTACCAGTTACAGTTGCACCATGGCATGACGTCAGTGTTGACTTTGTTTTGGGGTTGCCACAAACTCAGCGAAACAAGGATTCGATAATGGTGGTTGTTGACAGGTTCTCCAAGATGGCTCATTTTATTGTTGTTAATAAAACGTTTGATGCATCGTAAGTGGCTCGATTGTTCTTTCATGAAGTGGAGAAACTGCATGGTGTGTCTAAAACGGTCACTTCAAATCTTGATGTTAAGTTTGTGAATCATTTCTGGCGTACACTGTGGAAACTGTTGGGGACCCAGTTGCAATTTTGCTCTTCGCACCATCCCCAAATAGACGGCCAGACTAAAGTTATTAGTCATAGTTTAGGAAATTTGTTGCAAAGTTTGGTTGGGGACCGCCCAAGATAGTGGGATTTGAAGCTCGCACAAGTGGAGTTTGCTTATAACAGATCATCGAATCGCACCACAGGGAAGACTCCATTAGAGATTGTGTATGGGTGGAATCCATTAACTCCATTGGATCTTACGCCACCGTCTGTTTTCAAGTAGTTGAGTTCTGACACTAGCAAGAAGGCCAAGTAGATCAAGAAGTTACATTATGCAGTTCGTGCAAGGATTGTCAAGCAGAATCAGAGGTATAAGGAGCATGCTGATGAGCGTAGGAAGAAGCGGGTTCTTAAAAAAGGAGATATTGTTTGGGTTTGTTTCAGTAAGGAACGATTTCCTGCAGGATGGTTTGGTAAGCTGCAACGCAAAGCTAATGGACCATTCAAGGTCTTGAAACACATTAATGACAATGCTTACAAGATCGACTTACCTGGAAGGTACAATGTCTCAGGGACTTTTCATTAATGACAATGCAAACCTGTCATCCTATGAATCTGATGTGGAGGATTTTGAGTTAGATAACCATGATGACAAGCCATATTCAAGGGCGAATCTTCTCCTATTAGGGAGGATGATGCAGGATCGATCTGAGTTCAACGTACTCAGAAAAACGTGAAATTTGGTCGGCTGAAGCGAAATGATAAAAGAAATACAACACAAAGCTTTGCTATTGTGATCTCCAGTTTTTAGCGTTTCAGAGTCGTTTAGACCCTGTTTTTATGTTTTCAGGAAACAAGTTAGGGGACATTTTTGTCTTTTGCTATTTTTAGGGTTTCGTTAGAGCATTATAAGCTCTTTAGCCATGATTTATCATTGTCAATTTTTGGAGTTAAATTTTAAACACGGAAAAAGCCCTTGTTGGAGGAAGAACGCTTTGGATTGTCTATTTTTCAAAGTTTCTTTCAATCACAATCTGTCAATTTCATTTGGCATCAATTGCTTCGCATTATTCTGAAGGATAAGCTCGAGCTATCAGATAAGCTGGGAAGACCATGTAATGCTACCAAACAGATTGATACGAAGAAGTTTGGCAAACAACCCTTTGGGTTCTCCAAGAAAAGAAAGGAGGTGTAGTCGACCTCAATAGCTTCTCATCAACCTCTAAAAGAGGTTGTTGAAAAGACAAAGGAGATTAAGGCAAAGTCACCTACTAAAGCTCAAGCGGCTAAGGGCATCACAAAGCCACAAGCTCCTAAGAAGACTTCAGAAGTCTAAGTCAATGGAAAGACCAGGAAGCCTGTCCTAGCAAAACCTCCAAGAGTGACAAGAAGGAAACTGGTTGCAATGATTGATGAAGACGTGGCTCCTTTGACCACTGTAGAAGGAGGTGCATCCTCTAAGTTAATCCCTCGAAAGCAGCCAGAAGTAGCAATCTTTCATAATGCCAATCTTGCTATTGAGTTCCTCAAAGCTGATGCAGACCAGACCTTGCAAGATCTAATAATACAAGCACAACAGAGATACTCAGAAGTTAGGGAAGGTCCCATACGCAGCTAAGACATGAACTAGTAGCATAGGGATATACAAGGAAGGAGATTGAGGATATTGAGGTCAATCTGACAAAGCAGTAGACTAAACAACCTGTCACCACCTCAACAGCCCTTAAGATCATCACCACCACTAAAAGAACAGCAGTCGAGACACAAACAATAACAACAACTGCATTGGTTCTAGTCTCTACTACAGGTGCGGAATTGGGGAGTCTGCAGATGGAGTAACTGTCGACGACATCAGAGGTTTAGGCGACCACAATTTCCATCACAGAAATCAAAGAAGTCCTCACATCAACAACAGCTGAAAAGGCCGCTATAGATGCAGCCTTGCAGACTACATTGTCCCTTGAGACAAGGTTCATAAGGCATATGGCCAAGACAAGGGAACTACTTGGAAAACCTCAGAAAGAGGCCATGCTACAGGAGTTCATTCCGAAGCACAATTTCCCAATGAAAGGAAAAAGGAAGGCAGCTCTGCAGAGGCCCAAACTGATTCCATCTGGACCTACAATAAGATGAAGAATTAACCCTGATGGAAGCAAAACTAAATTAGGGGTTGTTGATGGCTAACAGAAGCAGAGATCGAGCAGCTGACCTTGATCCAAAGGAAGCATGTTGCAAAGAAGAAGAGACCAGATGAGCCCTATATCATGATAGAAAACAAAACAATACAAAGAAACAATCCAAGATCCATTACAAAACTAGATAGAAAGTTTGAAAACATTGAGAATAAACTGAAAAACTCAGATAAGAATAGAGTTTTGATGAAGATCCCAATGATCGTGACTTTGATGCAATAATATTTAGGATTTTAATGTATTTAAATTCTATAATTTTATTGTTTTAGATAGGATAGATTCTTTTCAAAGTTTAATTTAGGATAATCTATTTTTTATTCAAGTTAGATTTGATTCTTTAGAATATTCTAGATTCATTTTATAGCATTATAAATATTTATCAATCATTAGGTTGTATTCAGTTATTTTTTGATAAATGAAAATTTGATTGAGAGTTGATCTCATTACTCCGTGGACAGAAACCTCTTTTGTGGATTCGAGATCTTATCGATCGTCCTCTAGAATGACAATCTAGACTACTTACGCTTTCGTCGTGCATCATAGTTGTCTGGCTTCGACTGCTTTGGCCAATTGATACATTAGCAACTTGGCCCAATTTGGCTTGTGTTTGGTCACGATCGCACACATGATCTCCTATTGATCCGTTGTGATCTGGTCCTTTTTGAATTTTCTTGACATAATTGCCTTCTTGACTACGTCCACAAGTAGTTTATGGGATTTGGAGAGGAACTTCTTCATAGTTCTGATTTCCTCATCCTTGTGTTCGTCATTCAGCATGGCATACCTCCCACCATTCACCATAAACTGTGGTATTACTCTAGACCAATCATTTGACACCTTGAAGAGTCTCTCAAAATCTTCAGGAGCAATAAGAATCTCAACCTTCTTGCTCAAAGCGTATGTGACCTTCTGGAAGTTGTCTGTAACTTTTGCCCTTTCAATGAATTCTCTGACCTCATCCTCGTAGATTTGGCTGGTTCGTTCTTATAGATATTTCAATCCAACGTCATGAATCAGTTCTATAATTTCTTTGACCTCATCAAATTCGTCTTTTAGGGTTTTGAAGTCAAGAATGACTCCCGTCTGTAGCTCCGCTTTAACCCCTTTCTTCAAGGGGCTTGCTTGGATTTGGGTCTTCTCAGATGATGATAGAGAGTTAGACTGTGTGTTGACCATTTTCGTAATCCATTTGATCTAAGACTTTGAGTTTGAAGAAGAAAGAGAGTAAGAATTGAGATCTAAGGTTTTGCATAAGAGAGAATTCAGAGCTTGCGTAATTAGAGAGAGAGATAGACAAAGACAGAGACAGAGACAGAGAGAGAGAGACAGAGACAGAGAGAGACAGAGACAGAGAGTGTATAAAGAGTATTAAGGCTTCTAAGTACACAAGTACTTATAGATCTCGAAAGTTACCATTGTAAATTATGAGAAAGTAACCGTTGTCAATTTTCCCGTAGAAACAGTCACTTTTCTGTTCCTTATGAAAATCATGGCATAGAAAACTATAACGGTTGTCTGCTTCCAAAAATAGAAATGCTATAGGGTTTTGAATGCTGGTCTGCTTCTCACTATGCGGTAGAGCAGTAGAGCATTTTTTGGCCTTATTCATTTAAATCGATCATACCCAACTCATCTCTAAATTGTATAAATTTGCTCTCATCAAGTGACTTTGTGAAAATGTCCATAATTTATATTTTTGTGAAAATATATTCCATTTTAATATGACCTTTTTGCACATGATACCTGATAAAATGATATCTTACGTCAATATGCTTGGTTCTTGAATGAAAAATAGGATTTTTTTTTTTGAAATAGCCATTGCAAACGTGTTGTCAAAAAGATTAATGTTTTTGAAAACTGAAAACCACAATCTGTAAGTTGTGATTTCATCCCCCAAAATCTATGCAGCATAACTCCCTGCTGCAATATACTCAGCCTCTGCAGTAGAGGTTGAAATTGTCGCCTGCTTCTTGCTAAACTATGATATAAGTCTTGCACCAAAAAATTGACATGTTCCACTTGTGTTTTTTCTATCAACTCTACACCCAGTAAAGTCTGCATCTGAATAACCAATTAGTATAAAATCTGATTCTCTAGGATACTATATACTTAGATTAGGAGTTCCTTTGAGATATCTCAGGATCCTCTTGACGATAGTATACTGAGTAGTTTGGTGCATACTGTGATTTAGAAGGTTTGTTGTCTGCCTTTCTATAATGCACAGCTCCCTTAGACTTGACAATATGCACCACTTGAGGCTGTTTCACTTTCTTCTTTGCTAATACAGCAGAGGTGTCAACTTTCTTTGGTTGAGCAGAATAGACTTTACTCTTTTTCTCTTTTCGTGCAGCAGAGGTCCCACCCTTCTGTAGTATTTTCGCAGGAGGTTGTTTGACCTCTTCTTTGCTCTATAGAGGGATTTCCTTACCTTTGAGCATTCAGCCTCATTGATCCAGCTTCTATATCCCAATCCAGATCGATCATATAAGGATTGACCCATGATCAATATTTTTTTAAGATCTAAGGTCTTTCCATTACATACATCAACCTGTTTTTGTAGTTTAGCATTCTTCTTGGTGAGTTGATCCACTAATTCAGTGAGAAATTTTATGTTCTCATCTGATTCCTTGAGTTCATTTTTAGCCACAAGTCATTTGACATCTTCTCAATTTCTTCACAGGTTAGATTATAATTTTCTCTGAAAATTCCAATCAACTCAAGGTTTTCTTTATTCTTTGGGCAATAAAGTTCTCAGAGGTCTCTTGAAGAGCCTCCTTTAGTTCCTCAATTGAGGCATCAGATGTAGAAAGGTCAAATACCTGTTGCTTGTCCTCACTCCTAGCCATGAGATATAGTTGAGCATTTGAAATTGTTTCTTCATCATCTGAATTTGTCTCACTCCAGGTCTTTGCAGCATATGCATTTCCTTTCTCCTTTCTGCCACAGTTGCCTTTGCTGTAGTCTTTTTTTCTTTTCTGTGCAGTAGACTCTTGAGAAGCTCATTTGAATTGTGCAGCAAAGTGCCCTGGTTTGTCACAGTTGTGGCATACCTCCTTTTCTGCTTCCTTTGGCTTGGCTACACTGCTTTTCTTAAAGTTTTTCTTCTTGAACAGCTTGTTAAATTTCTTTCTCGTTAGTGCTAGCTCTTCAGAGGCAGCTTGCTCACTTGTTGAGGAAGTTTCAGTAGTATGTTCCTTTGCCATTGATCTCAATATCTTTCCTTGAACTTTGAAGGCCAAGGTCTTCTTCCTTGCCTCATCAATCTGCTTCTTCCGCTCTATTTCAAGGTTGTAGGTATGGAGTACGCCCTAGAGCTTAGTAAGGGACATTTTTGCTAGATCCTTGGATTCTCTTATTGTAGTGGTCATAGTACCCCATATTTCTCCAAGGGATCTCATGAACTTGAGATTGACCTCTTTGTTATCAAAGATCTTCCCCAGTGTCTTCAAATTGTTGATCAAAACATTGAATCTCATAGAAGCTAGTGAGATTTTCATCTGGCCGCATGGACATCCAATCATACTGCTGCATGAGAACATCTTTCTTGTTTTCTCTGATCTCATTTGTTCCTTCATTTCTGAGCAGTAGAGCATCTCAAGGTTCTTTGACTGTGGTTGTGTAGACAGCAATCTCAAACATATCATCATCTAGGGCCTTGAAGATTTGATTTATTTCCCTTCTATCTAACAGCACCAAATCCCAGTCTTCCTTTGTCCACTTAGCTTTTGGCTTGTCTACTTGCTAGGAAGCATCTGTTGGATCTGATATTTTTGGCACATATGGACCATCTGTATCCTGCATTCTCTCATCAACGGAGTCTAGATGGGCAAGCATTCTCAACTTCCAGTGGTTGAACTTATCAAATGAACAAGCTGGTGGTTCACCACTGTTGGGACATTTAGGCAACTTTAGAGGAGCCATTCTTTCTTTATAAAATAAACTGTTAGTAACTTCTTTACAAGTAAGAAACAAAGAAAAAGAGAGAACTTTTCCTTTCTACTAACAGTTAAGTCTAGAAAGTCAGGCTCTGATACCAATTATAAATGTCAGAGTTTACAATAAATAGCCTAGAGGGGAGAAGGTGAATAGGCTATTTAAAAATTTCTTAGCAGTTTAGTGCAGTCTGGCCTTGACTCGTATGCACTTTGTTTTCTGCAGACTGACGGAAATGGTTTGCAGCCGATACTTGAGTTTTTTGAACTTATCTCCTATGTGTTCAAGGTTGTGATCTAACAGTTCTAATATATATAATGAAATGCAATAAATGACACATCAATTTTTACTGGTTCAAACAATCGTTGTCAAATGACGAACGAAGGCTTAATCCAATCTTTCCTTAGTGTCCAGTATAGCCAAGCCAAGAGGGAGTTCACTATCTCTTTGTTTGTGCCTTACATAGAAACCCCTTTATAAGTAGACTACTTATTAAGGCAAGAACGTAGATCGTTGCACAGATCTTCTTCTAAAGACTCTACTGTAGATGTTGTTCTTGATACAGACTAGTGAATTTTCTTCCGTTAATCTTCAATCACAGCTCTGAGGACGATTGCCAATCACTTTGAGTGAGTTTTTACTTCTCAATGAATCTCACAATCATCGTCAACCTTCTCTGAGCTTCATCAATCCCTTTTTATAGGGTTCAGGGAATTAGAATCCGTGACAGCTATCTGTTTGTCCCCGGTGCAAATCCTTAGTGATGTTAACAGGCTTCCTCACAACAATCTTCAATATCGTACGGAGTTTCAAACCTCAAACCTTCGATATGACCCTTTCTCTTATCCTTATCCAATCATCCATTAGCTCTGCTACACCCAGTCTGCTACGCTTCAACCTCTGCTGCAAGCCAACTCTATTGTATCCAATCTGCTGCACTTCTGACTTGGCCCTGATCCAGAGATTTCGATCCTAGATCGTGAAGCATTTATTATCCTTTGCCGTCCATGTTTATCCCAATTGTTTGTCTAAAACCCTTTGTAGTAGTCTGCATCTAAAATCCTTATGATCTGTTGCTCTGCTACATACTTCTCAAGACTATAACTAACTAAACTAGTTCTCAACCTAAGCAACTAACGATAAGCATGTACTACTATAAAGTTTTATTCATCAATTTTTATATATGTGGAGAGATTGCATATTTCTAACAGCTAATTTTAGAGATTATCATCAAGAAAATCCTACTTGGTCTTCAAGTCTAACATTTTTTTTTACGCTTTCAAGTGTCCCCCTTGCTTCAAGACCTCACATAAACTTAGAAAAGTATCAACGTAAATTCTAAATAAGTCATAGATTCTAGTAGGATTTCTATTAAGAAGTTCATTTATTCAATCATCTCCACATGATTGGGAAGTTCTAAAAGATTCCTTACCAAAATACATACGCTCATATTCCGATAAAGCCAATGTTACTATGATATATCTATACATCTCTTCATCGTTGTCCGATTCAAAATCTGAAACGCTACCCATGTCTATTCAAGTCATAAACATATTCAACATTTGTGCTAATATAGAAAAGTTCATAATACAACTCTCGTAATACAAAAGTCTTACATTATAGAAACTCACAAAAATAGTTCATAATATAAGTCTCACCTCAATAATACATGAATATAACATACAAGTCTTACAAACATAATAACTTAAGGTCTCGAAACAAATGGCTGAAGCATAAACAGACACAATTTGAGAATTAACCCAATCAATCTTACTTTCATCACACAGTCCCATAAACACCGTTCTATATAACGACAAATCATGAAATGCTTTGATAACCTTCCAAAATGCATTTTCTTCAGCTTTCAAATCATCTAACACCTTCAAACACTCCATAATAGATGAAACTCCATCATTTTTAGATGACGTTGCTTCACATCCATGATCTCCAACTGATGACGTAGCCATTCTTTGCTCAAGTAAATCATATTTTCAATTAAGTTGCTCACTCATGGCATTCAAAGTTTTATATAGTATTAAAAAATAGTTCTTTTTGCTCCGTCTTCTACTTGGAATCTCTAACTCTGATTTGTCCTTTGATTTATTTTCTTGTGTAGTCTCACTAGTATCCTCAATTTCAATATCTTCTTTTTCACTATCAGATGGCCACTTGGTAGAAGGATGTGCGTTCCATCCCGTAGTTCTAGTATCTCCAAAAATGATGCACAAGTCTCCATATTCCTTGCAACCTTTTCTTTTAGGTCTCTTGGCCATCTTATGTACCTCTATATATATATATATCACATAAGTTAATGTATTAAATACGTTGATATATTCTTTATGTACTTTGTAATGGTAAAAAAAAATTATATAGAAACAATACCTTGGACAAGTTTTCCAACACTCATTTATAGCATTAATCTCACGGTCAATGAATTGTGCCCTATTCCAGTTTCTTTGATAAGTGCTTTAAAATACTTCTGTCTAACCCTGAAATTTTGATATTTGTTCTTCAATTGTAGATGTGTGTACTCTTTCCCGAATTTTGCCTTAATCTCTTCTTGTATCACCTTCCAATCCGACTTTGAGGAAGTAGTAGTAACTTGATTCCTCTTTTTTGACCTCTCAACCATCAAAGCAATCAAATATTGTTCAATTGTATCATTTCATATATCCTTCTCATCAATTTCTGCACACATATTTTCATCTGTTGACGTCCTCATTGCATCCATCCTACCACAAAACTTACAAAAAATAAAAATAACACAAAAAAAAAAATATATCATGAAACAACATATCAATATCTCGATCTCTAGCACTCTCACGAATAAGAAACAAATTACTATCTTCAATTTAAAAATTTAAATTCCATAAATTGAATTTATAATCTAACGTTAATGGATATAAATGACAAATTAATATCTTCAATTTAAAATTTTAAATTCCATATATTGAATTTAAAATCTAACATTAATGCATTGAGATTTTCATGAAAACTTACCTCGAATAAAAGCAAAATATTCTGGGATCTTCTTGTCATGGATTTACATCTAGATTTATGGAAAGAAAAATGAAAGAGAGAGATATAGGAAGGAGTGCGGCGGTTGTGTGAAATAAATAAAGATAAATGTGGATTGTGTGTGTTTTTCTCATAAAATGAATAAAATAAAATAAGAAGGATGTCATGCAGCAAAACTCATTTCATAGTTGATTGCCACAACGAAGAGAATGTGCTTTTTCAGGATTCATTCATTTGGTTGCAAGATTTCCAAAAAAAAAAAAAAAAAAAACAAAAAAAAAATCAAAACTAAACACACAAAGTGTATAGGATGTTATGCCGGGTCCAACCAAATCCCAAACTTTGAAATTCAAAACGGTCTCGAACAAACCCTTACGTTATGTTTGTAAGATTGATATATGAGGGGAGGAGAGGGTTTTGGGAAGGAAGTAGGGAAAATTTATTGTTTGTGAGTTTTTGGGATAAGTAGAAGAAAAGACTTCGGGAGTAAAGTGGCTTATTTTACTCCTAAAATTATACTTCCCGAATTGAGAGGTTTTGGAGGGGAGGGGAGATAAAGTATTGAAAAAGACAAAATTATCCTTCTCATCAAATGAATAAAAATTTTCAAATCATATTAGAAAAAGAAAAATAGGAAATTCGTCACATTACTTTTCTTTCGATTTAAACTCACAAACAAAAGAAAGTAAAATATTAAGTTTCAAAACGAAAATAAACTTATATACTCTACCTTTCTTTCCTTCCTTTTACTTCGCTCTCATTTACTTCACTTTCCCTCCCATCAAAACTCACAAACAAAACCCTAGCAAATCCGATGCTCATAAATATTGATAGAAGAAAATAAAATATGAGGAATTTTATTGAAAAAAAAAAATTCTTACACCTAGGCTTCTGCCTTTTCTTCTTCTTCTTCTAGGGAAGAACTTGATTTCATTTGCAATAAGAGTTCCCTATATATATAGCTAACAAACTTCATGCGTTAAACAACCATTCAAGGTTGTCATTTAATTTGCCATTATCTAACATACTCTTTTATTGCTATTTTGAGAGGAAACAACTCATTTGCATTCAATCTCCACGAAACGTGTTTGCCTTCACTTGACACTTCCCCTCAAACTCGTTTCGCCATTCTAAACTTGGTCTTAAGCTTCTCGAACACAGCTGTCTTTAATGGCTTGGTAAAGATGTTTGCAACTTGCTTCTCTGTACTGTAGTAGATGAGTTTCACCCTCCTTTTCTTCACCTGGTCCCTCAAAAAATGGAACCGTGTCTCGATATGCTTGCTCTTTCCATGCGTCACTGGATTCGTCGCGAGCTCAATTGTAGATTGTTGTTCATATATAGGACAATAGATTCCTTCTGTTGAATATTTAGCTCCCCCATCAAGTTTCGTAGCCAAATTGCTTGACAAGCATAACTTGCTGCAATGGTGTACTCTGCTTCACAAGTAGATAGGACAACCACCGATTGCTTGCTCGATGACCAAGAGAATGCAACTGATCCAAAGTAGAAAACATAACTTGAAGTGCTCTTTCTCTCATCTAGATCACCTCCATAGTCACTGTCTGCGTAGGCTATCAGTCTTGGATCCTCCGTCAGTATGTAGAGAAGTCCTTCTTCAATGCTTCCCTTGACATATCTCAGAATCCTTTTCGCTGTCTTAAAATGCTCTTGTTTTGGCTCATCCATATATCTGCTCATCAACCCAACAACATACATGATGTTAGGTCTTGTGATCGTCAAGTATCGCAGACTCCCCACTAAGCTCTTGAACAGGGTGGGATCTACAAGACTGCCCAGCATATCTCGGAATAGCTTCAGTGTAGTCTCAGCAGGAGTACAGACTAGATTGCAGTTCTCCATGTTGAATTTCTGTAGTATCTGATTAACATACTTCTTCTGACAAAGAAATATACCTTCGTCTGATTGTGACACCTCCACACCAAGGAAGTAGGACATCACACCTATGTCTGTCATCTCAAACTCCTTCATTATGGTCGTCTTGAAATCCTCGAACATCTTTGGGTTGTTCCCGGTGAAGATCATGTCATCCACATAGAGACACATAATCATAATGTCTCCTCTGGTCTTCATGGTGTAGAGAGAATGCTCATGGGGGCTCTTCTGCAACCCTTTCTTCTCGAAGTACACATTAATCCTTGTATTCCATGCCCTGGGTGCTTGCTTTAGCCCATATAGGGCCTTCTTCAATCTGTACAACTTGTCTTCTTGTCCTTTCTTCTCGTAACCGAGTGGCTGTTTTATGTAGATTTCCTCCTCCAAGCTCCAAGTACCCATTTAGAAAGGCAGACTTCACGTCCATCTGATAAATCTTTCATTTGCACTGGGCAGCAAGTGCAATGACGAGCCTGATGGTGTCCATCCTCACTACCGGAGCAAAGACTTCTTCATAGTCAATGCCTTCTTGTTGGACATACCCCTTGACGACAAGTCTAGCCTTGTGCTTCTCCACCTTACCTTCTTGGTTTGTCTTCTTCTTGTACACCCATTTGACTCCAATAGGCTTATGTCCTTTTGGCAACGTATTCAGCTCCCATGTGTCATTCCTTCTAATTGCATCGATCTCCTCATCCATTGCTTTTCTGCACTTAGCATCTTGTTCTGCTTCATCATGAGTGATTGGATGACATGATCCCAGTAAATAGAATAATGAGTAGTCCTCCATCATTTCAATAGGCTCAGTATCTTCATACAAATCTCTGAGACTTCTCGTCTTTCGAGGTGTTCCTCCTGAACTGTCGCTTTCGCTTAAACTGGCCGAGGTCACTGGTGAAATCGATGTCGAAACTGCTGGTGATAGAGTAGGACTGGCTGGTGGACTTTGGGCCTGATCCTGCGACGCTTCATCTTGGTCTTCTTCTTCATTGTTGAAGAATATTCCTTCTTTCTTCTATTCATCACTCCAGTGCCAGTAGTCTTCTTCATCGAACTCAACATCTCTCGAGATGATCAATTTCTTGCTTACTGGATGGTACAACTTGTATGCCTTTGTTCTCTTGTCATAACCAATAAAGATGCATTTCTCCTCTCGATCATCTAGCTTCCTCCTTCTCTGCTTGGGAATATGTGCATATGCAATGCACCTAAACACCTTCAAGTGGTTGACACTTGCCTTGAAACCACTCCACATTTCCAAAGGTGTCTTGAACTTAACACTCTTTGTCGGACATCTATTTAGAAGATAGATAGCACATTCAACAGCTTCTGTCCAGTAAGTCTTAGGTAAGCACTTACATTTCAACATGCTTTTGGCCATGTTGAGGATGGTGCAGCTCTTTCTCTCGGCAATTCCATTCTGTTGAGGCGAGTAGGCTGCTGTAAGTTGATGAATGATCCCGTTCTTCTTGCAGAATTCTTCGAACTCCTTCAAGCTGTATTCTCCGCCTCGATCAGATCGCACTACTTTCAAGTAGTACCCACTTTGTTTTTTTATCATCTGCTTGAACTCCTTGAATTTCTCTAGAGCCTCTGATTTCTTCTTCAGAAAATAAACCCAGTATTTTTCTACTGAAATCGTTGATGAAAGTGAGAAAATATTTGTTACCTCATAGTGAATTAATCTCAATTGGTCCAACAATATCTGTGTGAACCAACTCCAGCGTCTGTGTTGCTCTTCTTGACTTTCTGACGAGAAAGCTCACCCTGTGTTGCTTGCCTTTCATACAGCTTTCACGTAACTGATCTTGGTGGTCGATTATGGGCAGCTCCTTCACCATGTTCTCCCTCCAGAGAAGATTAAGACCACTGAATGTCAAGTACCTCAACCCAAGAAGCCATAACTAGGACTCGTTCTTGATGATGGACTTAAGGCAATTCACCATAGCAATATCAATGTTAAGGGTGAATAGTCTATTTCTAGACATACTAACCCTCGCTATCGTCTCGTCGCTATTCATGATGGTACGATTGAGATCCTTCATTGTGATCTCGTAGCCTCTCTCCAAAAGCTGACCAAGACTCAAAATGTTGGTTTGTAAAGTAAGAACATAGTACACATTCGAGATGTACCTTTGATCCTCGGCCTTTGTCTGGATCAAGATGCTCCCTTTCCCTTTAACAGTGATCTTTGAATGATCACCGAATGTGACATCACGATCAAGTGTTTCATCTAGCTCAGTGAAATACTCCTTGACTCCGCACATGTGATTGCTTGTCCCTGAATCCAAGAATCAAGTATGTCGATTCTTGGTTATTGGACCCTTTACATCAAGAGAACGGTTGAGCCATCTCCTCTCTCTTCCGCTACAAAGTTGCTCTTCTCTACGACATTGTTTTTAGACCTGCTGCGACGGTCATAACTATAGTGACCGTATCTACCACAGGTGTAACATTGGACCTGCGATCTGTCTCCTTGATTGCACCTCACATGGCCTCGTCCTCTTGCTTCTCGAGCTCTTCCTCGAAAATTTGTTTGATCTCTATTAGCCTCGCAATCATGCTCTTCATGGCCTCTTAGAGAGGATTGTCTTCCACGACCTCTAGAATCGCCTCTAATGCCTCCTCTTCCTCGGCCTCTTTGTCCATCACCTCGAACATTGAGCTGAATTTGAAAGTGCTTGTTCTAGGTTGTAACCTTGATCATTGTGTTGGTTCATTCTTGGCTCATGTGCTTGCAAAGAACCTTGCAACTCGTCAATGGAGATCGTCGAGAGATCCTTTGATTCTTCTATAGCCACAGTAGAACTTAGAAGTCAAAGATCTAAGAATCTTCTCCATTACTCGCACATCATCGAAGGTCTCCCCATTTCTCTTCATTTGATTCGACATGGTTTGCACTCGATTGAAATAATTGGAAATGGATTCTCCATTCTTCATCTTCAAGTTTTCGAACTTCGCTCGTAAAGCTTGAAGCCGTATCTTTTCTGTCTTGTTTGTACCTTGGTAGGAGTTCCTCAGAACCTCTCATGTTGCTTTCGAAGATTTTGCATCAGAAATCTTCTCAAAAGCTGACTCATCTACACCTTGGTAGATCAAGAACAACACCTTCTTATCTTTCTTTCTTGCCTCCTTTAACTCTTTCCTTTGATCATTTGATAAAGTTGCTTCGCCAGCCTACGTCTCAGGCTCAACATAGCCACCTTCAACGAGCTCCCAAAGTTCTTGGGAACCAAACAACACCTTCATTTGTATGCTCCAATTATCATAATTGGACTTTGTTAGCTTTGGGATTTGAGATGGGATCATGCTAGCCATCTTTTAGGAACTCTTTTAGGCACATCGGGATTGTAGTGGCTTTGATACCATTTTGATAGGAAGAAAATAAAATATGAGGAATCTTATTTTTTAAAAAAAAATTCACACACCTAGGTTTATGTCTTTTCTTCTTCTTTATTGTTCCGGAGAAGAGGGAAGAGCTTGATTTCATTAGCTACAAGAGTTCCCTATATATATATAGTTAACAAACTTCATGCGTTGAACAACCATTCAAGATTGTCGTTTAATTTGTCATTATCTAACATACTCTTTTATTGTTATTTTTTCGTTTGCTATTTTGAGAGAAAACAACTCCTTTGCATTCAATCTTCACGAAACGTGTTTGTCTTTATTTAACAAATATTTCAAGTGCACATTGTGACAAGGAGCTAGAATTTCTCATCAAAATGGGAATACCAGCTTCCTCGAAAGATCAGACTTGATTCTCTACTCGAGGCTTTTGATATGCCTGAGGCCCTGATCGAGTAATCCTCGAGGAACCACAACGGGAGAAACCAAATCATAAGGAGATGCAAGCAGGATGAAACACTTGAATTGGATAGGCACATTTCGGTTACATATTAGCATGGATGCATCATCTAGATCACAATTCAGAAGCACAAATTAAACGCACACCTGAAAAGAAACACGCATCATCATGTGGTTCATCTCTAGTTCTTATGAAACATGAAGCTCTCATCATGCAGCTTGGCAAGGGCCCGCTCGAACTGGGCCCATCGT
>JAOVYX010020537.1:0-16917 GCA_035668315.1 Drosera spatulata | reverse complement strand
AGTCACAGGCGGATTCGTCTTTGGATCCAGAGGCCTCCCAGCAGCAGCTTGCCGCAGCCGCTTCCCAGACGTACATACAGGTCGTACGGCCACAGAAGGGAAGGGTCTACAGTATTGGGTCGCCTGCCATCTCGTTCTACCCGAAGAGCCAGCTGTCTGCGATCTCCAGGTCACAGTCACAATCTGCTCGTGACTTTGGAGTCTCTCAGGAGGTGCAGACGTTGCAGCAGCAGGTTCTCACCCAGCAGCAGGCTGTGGAACGGATGCAGGCTGAGATTGCCTTTTTGATGAGGCATATGGGCGCTGATCCGGATTCCACCTGCCAGGCGGAGGCTGGCACTGGCACGCCGAGGTTCCCTCCTGGTACAGACGATGATTCCTGCCCTCCGGAGCAGCGACATCCCGGGTTAGCCAACCATTAGTATATGTAAACTTGTAATGGAATAATGTAATGTAACTTTGAAATGTATTTTGATATTCTATACGATTTTGGTTTGTTTTTTTGGAGTAATTATTATCAATAATTATTATTTATTTTTTTAAAAAAAATCACATCGTGCGACGGATTCCGTCGCAAATGGCAATAGTGTAAAATATTTATATTTATACTATGCGACGTAATCCGTCGCAAAGTATGTTTACACTCTGCGACGGATTCCGTCGCAATAAAACATAGGTATTCGACGATTATTTCATTATTTAATTCTTTTTTAGAGATAAATTAATTGAATTAAGAATGCGACGGATTTCGTCGCAGAGTGTAAACATACTTTGCGACGGATTCCGTCGGAAATGGCTATAATTATTTTTATTTTAATTAATTATTTATTTATATTAGGAGTTAATTAAAAGAACATTTATAGCCATTGCCACGGATTCCGTCGCAAAACAAAATAAATTTTAGAAATTATATTCTGCGATGGAAAAAGTCAATCCGTCGCACACTATCTATGTTTGCGACGCATCCGTCGCATATTAATGCTTTTGCGACGCCATTGATTGCGACGGAAAGTGCCATCGCAAATTCCATCGCAGATATGTTCCTGCGACGGAATATTCCCTTTTGTGACGGAATTGATCCGTCGCAAAGTATACAGGATTTTGGTAGTGAGGACAGTAGCGACAGCAACAACAACACTTCAATGCTAATAACACTAATCAAGGATCTTCAAGTGAAATGTCACTTGAAGAGATGGTTAAGCAAATGACTACAACACAAATGCAAATGCAAAAGGATGCTATGGAGACAAAGACTGACATTCAAAGCATCCGAAGTCAAATGAGCCAATTAGCTTCTGATATGAGCCAGTTGAAGGCTTAGATGAACAATAAACTCCCTTCTTAGCTTATAAATCCTAGAGAAACTGCAAATGCAATAACTTTGAGAAGTGGGAAAGAGTTAACAGGAATTTATGAAAACCCTCACGAAATTTCATAAAGATAAAGAGGAGGGGGTAACTGAAATTCTTCAAACACCTAAGCAAACCGAAGAAGAAACAAGGATATTTGCTCCGAAAGAAACAAGAATTTTTTCTAATGTTTCTTTTCCTAACCGTTTGACTAAGGATAAGAAAGTAGAAGTAGAAAAGGACATATTTGAACATTTTAAGAAAGTTGAAGTAAACATTCCCTTGTTGGAAGCAATTAAACAAGTTTCAAGCTATGCTAAATTTTTAAAGGAATTTAGCACCAACAAAAGAAAATTACAGGGTAAGCGAAAATGTTTTAGCTGTTTTAGAGAACAGACTCCTCCAAAAACAAAAGGACCCTGGGATATTTACCATACCATGCATGAAAGGAAGTGTGCAAATTGCAGGCTGCATGATTGATCTTGGAGCCTCCATCAATGTGATGCCCTTATCAATTTTTCAATCCTTGAATTTAGGACCTTTACAACCAACTGGGGTTGTAATTCAACTTCCTGATAGGTCCGTGACACATCCTGTTGGAGTGGTAGAAGATGTCCCTGTGAAAGTTAATGATCTTGTCTTTCCTGTAGACTTTTACATCATAAAGAGTGAAGATGGTCATAACCATTCAACCCATGCACCTATTTTATTAAGGAGACCATTCCTACGGACAGCTAACACTAAAATAGATGTTCTCACTGGAACGCTGTCTATGGAATTTGATGTTGAGATGATCACATTAAATATTTATGAAACTATGACACATCCATGCGATCAAGTTTTTGCTGTGTGTTCGTTTAGCACCTCTATGTCCCTTTTTGAAGAATTATTCGATGCAAATGAGTTGACCTTTATGGAAACCATCACGAAAATCAAAATTGAGAAGGAATTTGATGGAAGCAATTATCATCACGACTTATCTTTCCTCGAAGATCAATTACAAGGGCAAGAGCATGTCAAAATGCTTGAATTGCCACAAGACCATGAAAAGATCAAGCGATCAATTGAAACACCACCAATATTAGAGTTAAAATCGTTGCCAGCTCAATTGAAATATGCTGATCTGGGTAGAATTTTAGATGTGCTAATCTTTTATGCCATAGCCAATTTGTGTCATCTGCACCCTTAGTGTAAAAACATGTGACTTGTGCAGACAGTGATAAGTTGAAGTCTACTGCATAGATATTTCCTGATCTATGACCTATCAGTTTGACTTCTTTGGCCTCTTTATCTATGACTCTACAAGTGTCATTAGTAAAACCCACTTCATAATTCTTATCACATAGTTGGCTAATGGAAAGTAAATTATGCTCAAGCCCTTTAACATTAGCAACATTCCTAAAGATTAAGGAACGTATACCAAGGGTTCCATAACCTTTAGTTTTACCTGCTTTGTCGCCACCAAACATGACCAAGGGACCTTTTTCTTTTCTGCAATCTTGCAATATTCTCTTGTTCCCGGTCATGTGCCCTGAGCAACCATTATCAAGATACCATGCTTGATCCTGTATTACCTGCGATCACATATGCAGCATTTGTACATGGTACCCATAATTTTCTTGTGTGGTACCCAACACTAAGAGGCTTTGTGGCCGGGCTTGCCACAACTGTAGCAGTAGACCTTTGGTTTAACCTTGGGTCGTCTCCTTGGATGTTGCCATCCACTCTGCTGCATACTGCATATGCAGCAGTGTTGTCTATATGGTCTCTTTGGCACGTGAAGAGAACTCTTGTTCCATACAGTGTAATTTGGTGCAAATTGATATTTTCTGAATCTCCTGCAATTTTGATAATGAGTTATATACTCACTTTTCTTGACAATATGCACCTTAGGAGGTTTCTTAACTTCTGTTGCTCCATTATCAAAAGCTTGTAGTTTCAAGGGCTGATTAACAAGGACTTTTGTCTTGTTCTTACCCTTTGCAGCAGAGGAGTTAGAGTTCCTCTTGTAGACAGTCTTTACAGAAGGTTTAACCTTTAGAGATTGTGCAGCAGAGACCTTACTGGTCTGTATCTTGGTTGCAGACATCTCACCCTTCTGCAGGACTCTGTTAGAGACATTCTTTATCTCATCGATGCTGGCTTCAGATAAGTTGGTTACATCTAGGTGAGCCCGTTCACTTAGCCAACTCTTGTACCCAAGCCCAGACCTATCCCATGGACATTGTTATGTGATCATTACATTTTGCAGATCCAGTGACTTACCATTCCACTCATCTACTTGGGCTTGGAGCTCAACATTTTTCTTGATGAGTGTGTCCACCATTTCAGAGAGAACCTTGACTTTCTCTTCTGATTCATTGGGTTTGTTGTCTATCATATTTAACTGACTTTGTAGGTCGTTAACTTCTTGATAGGCAAGATTGTAATTCTCTTTGAGATTTATAATCAACTTAATGTTCTCTTTATTCTCTCTTGAGAGAGCAATAAAGCTTTTAGAGGTCTCTTAAAGAGCCTATTTCAGATCCTCATTTGAGGCATCAGAGTCGGAGAAGTCAAATACCTTTTTGTCGTCGTCAGACCTGGCCATTAGACACAGTTGAGTATTTGAGATTGTTTCTTCTTCATCTGAGTATGTGTCACTCCAAGTTTTCGCAGCATAGGCTCTTGCCTGCTCCTTCTTGTTGAAGGCTCCTTTTGGGTTCTTCTTCTTCTTGTGTACAGACGAGTCCTATGGCAGTCGTCTGCACTGTGCAGCAAAGTGCCCTAGTTTGCCACAGTTGTAGCAGACATCTCTA
Organism: Drosera spatulata; assembly: GCA_035668315.1. Lineage (NCBI taxonomy): Eukaryota > Viridiplantae > Streptophyta > Magnoliopsida > Caryophyllales > Droseraceae > Drosera > Drosera spatulata. The sequence continues at coordinate 12,770 of JAOVYX010020537.1, read as the reverse complement.
TCTGTTTCTTTAGTTTTGCTGGTACTTAGTTTCTTCATATTCTTCTTTTTGAAGAGCTTTTTGAATTTCTTCCCATGAGTGCTAGCTCTTCAGTCATGCTTTTGTCGCTCGTAGACGAGGTGCTACAACTCTCCTCATCTGCCATGGTCTTCAGGATCCTCTCCTGAGCTTTGAATGCCAGTATCCTTTTCCTGGCTTCATCTATCTGTCTCTTCTGCTCCACCTCCAGAATGTAGGTGTACAGAACGCCATAGAGTTATGCCAATGACATTTTGGCAAGGTCTCTCGACTCTCTAACGGCGGTTGTCTTCGTTCCCCAACCTTCCCCGAGAGATCTCATTAACTTAAGGTTTATCTCATTGTTATCGAAGGTTTTTCCTAAAGTTTTGAGATTATTGATGAGAACATTACACCTTTCATAGAAGCTTGTAAGGTTCTCATCTACTCTCATCGAGACCCAGTCGTACTTCTGTATGAGGACATCCTTCTTATTTTCGCGGATCTCGTTTGCGCCCTCATTTCTTAGCGGTAGTGCTTCCCGTGCTTCCTTCACTGTGTTGGTGTGAACCACAATCTCGAACATATCATCGTCCATAGCCTTGTATATCTGGTTCTTGTCCCTTATGTTTACAAACACCGGATCCCAGTCCTCTCTCGTCCACAGAGACTCAGGCTTGTCAACTTCTCTGGTGGCATCCATTGGGTCTGGCATTTTTTGATCATAAGGCCCGTCTGTAATAATGTCATTTATTCTTTCATCAATGGAATCCAGATGAGCCAGCATTCCATGTTTCCAATGTTTGAATTTGTCGAAGGAGCAGGAAGGTGGCTCTCTACTATTTGGTAGCTTTGGAGGAGCCATGATTGAATCTTCACAAGAATGAACTGTTAGTAACTTCCTTGCAGACTGGTATAAAACGATGTGACCTTTTCTTTCAAATAATTGTTAAGTCTTGAAAGATAGGCTCTCATACCAATTGAAAGTCCCAGAAATAACCTAGGGAGGGGGTGAATAGGTTATCTCAAAAATTTTCCAGACAGTGCTGTGAAGGTATGGGGTAGTCTGCACTGTCTGAGTCTGCTGTAGTATTGCGAAAGTTCTGCAGTTGAGACTTTAGCTTAGTAAAGCTTGTCTCTTTGGACCTAAAGTTCTTTGCTAAAAGTTCTAGGAATGATAATCAGTGCGGAAAAGTAAATGACATCGGATTCTTATACTGGTTCAGACATCTGCTGCCAATAAGTAATAGAATCGTAGTCCAGTCTTTCCTTGGTCATGACCAGTGTAGTCAAGCCAAGAGGAGATTCACTAGTTCTTGTTTTTGGTTTACAAGATTGCCCCTTTACAACAAGATCTTACTTGCTAAAGGATGAAAAACCTAGATCTTGCAGTGCTCTGCTGCAGTTGTTGTTCTTCACTTGCAGCCTATTGAACCTTTTTCACAAGTCCTGAATCTTCGATACAGCTCATGCACCGTAAGTTTTCAAGGCTTTCCTTCTTTTGAAAGCTCTCAAATGATGTTCAACTTTTCACGAACAAAACTCCTGCTGAAGAAAGGAGACTGAAAGAAATTTATGCTCAAAGTTCTCAAGATTTCAACCCTAGGGCTGACTCTGATAGAGAGGCAGCTGGAAGCTCGACAACAAATAAAAAGATTGCTGCACTTACTGATTTGGTCGCTAAACTAGTAACCAACAATACTCAATCCCAGCTTCAACAAGTGAAGGCGTGCGAATTCTACCAAAGTATAACCCATAAAACGGATGCTTTCCTTCCTTACATGAAGATGTAAACGCTGTCAATTTTCAAGGACAAAGGATAGCACCGTGGAACAATATGCCTGACGTGCCTTGGAGGAACCATCCAAACTTCAGATGGGGAGAGCAAAACAACGCTTAGAATGTTCCCCAACAACAAAAATTCCCTCCATGATTTTGTCAGGGACTGCAGCAGCAACAACAACAGCACTATACTGCAAATAACACTAATCAAGGATCATCAATTGGAATGTCACCTGAAGAGATGGTTAAGCAAATGGCTATAACACAAATGCAAATGCAAAAGGATGCTAAGGAGACAAAGGCTGACATTCAGAGCATCCAAAGTCAAATGAGCCAATTAGCTTCTGATATGAGCCATAGCTTCTGATATGAGCCAGTTGAAGGCTCGGATGAACAACAAACTCCCTTCTCTGCCTGTAAATCCTAGAGAAACTGCAAATGCAATAACTTTGAGAAGTGGGAAAGAGTTAACAGGAAGTTATGAAAATCCTCATTGAAATTTATGATGAACTGAAAGTTCGTAAAGATAAAGAGGATGGGGTAACTGAAGTTCCTCAAACCCCTAAACAACAAGAAGAAACAAGGATATCTGCTTTGAAAGAAACAAGAATTATTTCCCATGCTTCTTTTCTTAACCGTTTGACAAAGGATAAGAAAACAGCGACGAAAAATATATTTGAGCTTTTTAAGAAAGTCGAAGTAAATAGTTCCTTACTGGGAGCAATCAAACAAGTTCCAAGAGATGCTAAATTTTTAAAGGAACTTTGCACCAACAAACGAAAATTAAAGGGTCATGAACGAGTCATGGTAAGCGAGAATATTTCAGCTATTTTACAGAAGAGACTACTGCAAACACAAAAGGACCCTAAGATGTTTACCATACCATGCACGATAGGAAGTATACAAATTACAGGCTGCATGATTGATCTTGGAGCCTCCATCAATGTGATGCCCTTATCAATTTTTCAATCCTTGAATTTAGGACCTTTACAACCAACTGGGGATGTAATTCAGCTTGTTGATAGGTCCGTGACACATCCTGTTGGAGTGGTAAAAGATGTCCTTGTAAAAGTTATTGATCTTGTCTTTCCTGCAGACTTTTACATCATAAAGAGTGAAGATGGTCATAACCATTCAACTCATGCACCTATTTTATTGGGAAGACCATTCTTACGGACAGCTAACACTAAAATTGATGTTAACACTGGAAAGGTATCTATGGAATTTGATGGACAGATGATCGAATTTAATATTTATGTGGCTATGACATATCCAAGCGATCAAGTATTCGCTGTATGTTTGGTTAGCACCTTCATGTCCTTTGAAGAAGAATTATTCGATGGAAACCATTTAGAAAATGGAGATTGATCAAGAATTTGATGAAACCAACTATGATCATGACTTGTCTTTCCTAGAAGATCCATTACAAGGGCAAGAGCATGTCAAAATGCTTGAATTGACACAAGACTATGAAAAGATCAAGCCATCAATTGAAACATTAGAGCTAAAACCATTACCAGCTCAGTTGAAATATGCTCATCTGGGTGACGACAACCAGTTACCGATTATTATTTCAAGTCAACTGACAGATGAGCAAGAAAAAGCTCTGGTGCGTGTACTTCATGTTTCCTTGGACACTCAGGTTTCTACCGGCGATTTATAAAATATTTTTCCAGGATCGCAGATCTCCTGAATAAAATTTTGAAGAAAGATACTGAAGTTACATTCACTGAGGAATGTAAAGAAGCTTTCGAGATACTCAAAGATAAATTGATTTTATTCAACCTTCGGATTGTAGTAATCCATTTGAGATCATGTGTGATGCGAGTGATCAAGCCGTAGGTGCTGTGCTTGGACAGAAAGTGGATAAGGTTCTACATGTAATTTATCACGCATCAAAAACCCTTGATGAAGCTCAAGTCAATTACACTACTACTGAAAAAGAGCTTTATTCTATTATTTTTGCGCTTAAAATTCCATTCATATTTATTAGGGGCTAAAGTAATTGTGTTCTTTTACATTGCTGCATTAAAGTATCTTCTGAAAAAGAAGGAAACAAAACCAAGATTATTGAGATGGATTCTTCTCATTCAGGAGTTTGATATTGAAATCAGAGACAAGAAGGGTGCGGAAAATCATGTCTTCACGGTTATGTACCTTGGTATCAAGAATAGTAAATCAGGATGAGTCGATAAGAATAGTCAGAATCATTTCCTGACGAGCATTTATATAGTCTTCACGGTTATGTACCTTGGTATGCTAACCTTGTAAATTTTCTGATGACCGAAAAATTGCCGAGTGATCTTCCAAGGCATCGAAAATAGAAGATTAAAGTGATGCAAAGTATTACTCGTGAGAAGATCCAATTCTGTTTAAATTCTGTGCTAATGGTGTAATAAGAAGATGCATTCTTGATCATAAGATTAAGTCAGTGCTGAAGCACTATTATTCCTATGATTGTGAAGGTCATTTTGGAGTGAGACGAACAGCTCACAAGATTTTATCTTGTGGATTTTTCTGGCCATCTTTAAACAAAAATGTTTTTGAATATGTAAAGAGCTGTGAACAATGTCAAAAGACTAACAATATATCGAAAAAAGATGAAATGCCACAAAAATATGTGATGTTATGTGAAATTTTTGACATTTGGGGTATTGACTTTATGGGATCATTTTCAAACTCAAAAGGTCATTTATATATATTGCTAACAGTCGATTATGTCTCGAAATGGGTAGAGGTCATACCCACACGAACTGACAATGCTAAGGTGGTGGTCGAGTTTGTTAGAAATTTTATTTTTAACAGATTTGGAGTACCTAGAGTCGTGATAAGCGATCGGGGAACTCACTTTTGCAGCAAGATTATGGACGCCTTATTTAAAAAATATCATGTCACTCACAGGATGTTCACAACCTATCATCCATAAACGAGCGGACAAGCTGAAATGTCCAATCGCAAAACCAAAAGAATCCTGGAGAAAATTGTCAATCCGATGAGAAAGGATCTGAGTGATAAGCTTGATGATACTCTTTGGGCGTATCGTACTGCATACAAGACCCCAATTGGAATGTCTCCATACAGAATGGTGTAGGAAAAACCGTGTCACATGTCAGTGAAAATTGAACATAAGGCATGATGGGCAATTAAAGAGCTCAATTTGAAACACAAAGACTGTGTGAATATGAGGAAGCTCCAAATCTCGGAACAAGACGAGATTCGTCATGATGCATATGAAAATGCTGCTTTATACAAAAAAAAATTCGCGAAAATTTTTACGAAAGGAGATAAAGTTTTATTTTACAATTCTCGCCTAAGGTTATTTCCTGGAAAATTAAATTCGAGATGGGAAAGACCGTTCATTGTAAGAAAGGTCCATAATCATGGAGCGGTATAAATTCAAAGCGAAAACACGTCAAAAATTTGTAAGGTTAACGATCACATATTGAAACGTTACTACAAACTTCAAGATTTGATGTGGTTTGATGAAATTCCCTTAGAAAGGGTTAACTGCATTTCATTGAAGTGATGTAACGTTATGGCTATCGAGCCAACAACGCTAAATAAAGGCGCTTCTTGGAAGGCAACCCAAGTTTAGGTTTCTTTGGAAGTTCATATTTATTTCAATTTCTTTCTGTTGACCGTAAAAATCTTAAACTGATACACGATGTTAAACTCTGCTAATCGATGATGCGAGTAATTTTAAAATTGTCTTTGGAAGAAGAAAAGGATGACTAAAAGGCATTTGAGTCATTCTTGAAGATAAACTGAAGGAAAAAAATCGTCCAGGCGCGAAAGAAGCATGTCACGACCGCGAGTGAAGGTGTCACGGGCATGACTGGGGCATGTCGCGGCCACGACGAGGCTAAGGATTGATATAAATAGGTTTCATCCTCATTTTTCATTTCTTCACTCAACACAACCGTGACTTATCCGTTTTTCCTCATATCCCATCTTCCCAAATACTCGATCAATCCGTGCGATCAAGTATTCCACGCGTTCTTATCGACGAGGGGAATCCGTTGCTTGTGCGTACGCATCTTGAAATGTCCCGGTTTATGCGTAATTCGAGGTTTTTTGTTGAGAAAACCTAGGTATGAATCCTCAAATTCAACAAGCTTGTAGTTTAAATTGATCTACTCATTGTGTAGAATATGAATTCATAGCTGTATTGTTGAATTTCACCCTGAATTTGACAAAATTCATGTGAATTGGTGTAGGGGTTTATACAAAATGCCTCGTTCCAAACATCCATCATTTAGATCCGGCGACGGCACTTCGGCTGCAGCTGAGCACAACTTAGTCCCATATCCTCATGATGCTATTGTTATTCTGGACCAGTATGAGGACCAACATCGAGTGGTTTCTCGCAGGACTGTCCAACAGACCAGATTTCTTCATTCTGGTGACTTAGCCATACTCGGCCTATGGACTGAGACACTGCATGCTGTTGTATAGCTTGGTTGGGATCATACCTTCCTGACGGGATGGTCTACATATCCGTCCCTTGTCCGTGAGATCTTGAGCACCTGGACGAGCACTGTTGGCCAGGCTCCAGCTGATGATCCTGTTGAGGAGTACGTCTCGTTCCAGCTGGGGATCGAGATGAGAAGCCTGAACTTGACAGAGCTCTGCAAGATCTATCATCTACGTCTGGGAGGCTATCGGCAGTATGAGAGGGGCTATGTGCCATACTTGCAGGCCTTATGGCAGGAGCTTACTTTGAAGGGGGGATACACCTCCCACAGCAGCAAGAGTTCCGCTCTCAGGAACCCCATTCTGTGTATTCTTCGCTGGTTCCTTGCCTACACTTTGCTCACTACCAAAAGTAGCCAAGGAGTTGTTTCCCAGAAGAAGCTAGGTATATTCTTTGTGCTGCTGCACAACCTAGTGTCTCCACAGCAGTATCCGTACCTTAGTACCGGATACTTGCTGGTGGAGAAGATCTGGACGGTAGCTGCTGACAGTCCTCGAGCTCCGATGCTTATTGGTGGGTTGCTTACCCCATTAGACTCACATTTTGGTTTTGATCTGACATCTGATGCAGCACTTTCTGAGCCGACTAGAGGACCCTTTGGTATCGACAGTATGATTAGGATTAGGATGATATCTGTCGACCGGGGTATCTATTATCTTACCGCGAGGACTGGTGAGGAGCCTCAGCACCTTCCCCTGCCATCTGCTATTGCAGAGGATGATGATAAGGACTCTGAGGGTGACTCAGCCATGGGTGAGCCTCAGCAGCACCAGTCACACCATTCAAATCATTCTCATCATTCTGGCACAGCCGTACCTGAGTAGATCCCTGCACCGCCTATGGACTAGTACACTGCTTATCGGTCTCTACATCAAGAGATAGCTGACCTACGTGCTGATGTGACCACACGCTTGGATGCTATGTAGCAGATCCAGGATGACTTTTAGCGCCGTATCTTTGATTATTTAGATAGTAGATTTCCACCACCGCCTCCTCCTATGTGACTTTTCTTAGCTAGTCAGTCTAGTTTCATGAGTCTGTATTTTTATTGAGACTATACTTTGTCTTAGCTTAAGGGAGGTTGGTATTCCTAGACATTTCATTTATGTTTTTATTTTGAGTCAGTTGTACTATTTCTTTTTAGAGATGTATGAATCTTTCAGTTTTATGCATTCTCGTTCTATTTTTATTAACTTAGTTCCTTTAATGCCCGTACTATATGTTTAACGACCATAAGTAATGAATTTATTTCCATGTGATCATCACCTTTCATTCCTTCATTACGTGATTATGCTTCCACGTATGTTTTCTATTGTCTTCTCGCTTTCATATATACATTATGTGTGTGTGAGAGTGAGAGGGATTATATCAAGTTGTGTTTTGTCAGATGTCGTACTCTAACTTGCCAAGTGAAAGAGAAATCAGCGTAATACGTGTAGATAGATGGATCGAGGACATGGAAGAGCAGATTATTGACATGAATAACCCCATGGTGGCTCCTACACCTTTTAGTTTCAACATCTTGAAGGGTCGTATAGCTGAGCTTCAAGAAAACCAAAGGCTGATGATGGAGATGCTCCACGAGATAAAGCTAGCATAGGAGTCCATAGTAGGTGAGGTCAACCATATTCGTACGATCCTTGAGTTTCAAAGCGGGATGGATGGCATCATTCGCGATATATGGAACTGGTTCAGAAACTTTGGTTGTTTATCAGGTGAACCTTAGCTAACAGGTATTCTTTTTTCCTCTGCGCTTTACTTTTATTTTTACATTGAGGACAATGTAATGCTTTAGCTTAGGGGAATTTTTAGGGTTAATGAGTTATTTATTTAGAGTCTTTATTAGAGTTATAAAAATTTTTGAAAATGAAAAAAAAAACTTGTTTTTAAATCTATGCCTTAAGCAAAGTAAAATGATGATTTATGCCTTGACAAATATTGCACTAATATATGTAGTTTGAATATTCTCTCTATTGAAGTCCTGAATTTTTGCTAACATCATTCTAGTACATTCCTATGGGATGAACTTTTTCATGTGTAGATAGCGCTTAAGTGGTGACTTGAACCGTAGCTAGACACTTAAAAAAAAACCTTCATGTTTCCTTTTTATGCCATCTTTTCACTTATCCACTACTTATAGAGGAGCATGGAGTAGTTTTTGCAAAAATTTTGAATTTATGTTTATTAAACACCCGTTTTTCCATGGTAACCCACATGCTATTTTTGGTTACTGGAGAATGCTCTAGACCTACTCAGAAAGGAAAAAAAAAAAAAGAAAGAGAAGAAAAAAATTGCAAGCAATATTTGTCCCTTACCTCGGTAATCAAAATTACCATCTACGGATAAAAAGAGGGACGTGGTATTTGATAAGATGAGCTTGAATAAAAAAAAATGATACATATCCAGTAGAAAATCTAGACCTCCTTTGAGACCTTGGTGGCTTTGGGAATGATCCTATATAAGGAAGGAACAGGGTGGAATAAATGAATTTTGATTTGAGATTTCGAAATGTTTTGTCTTGCTATATCTCGAGAATCTGCTAGGTGTGAAGGATCATGAGGGGGAATGATTGAGGGGTAGATAGATATGGTGTGAATAGAGATGAAGGGTGACTTTGTGATGAATATTCCTTCGACATGTGTTTTGTGTTGTTAATTTTAGGCAATCTGATTATTTCGGTGCTCGAGCTATAGAATTTTTTAGTCTTGTTAGTTTTTCTTAATCTCATATTTCTCTCTTTGTTTTTAGTCTAGACTTTGCTTACGGACAAGTAAATGTTTAGCTTAGGGGAATTTGATGTGTGCATAAACACACATCATTTTTTTATTCTAAATGTTTGTTTTATTCCTCTTGTAGTGTCTATTTTATGTTTTTTAGTGTCTTTTTGTCTTGAAATGTTGGTACTGCTGTGTTTTTATGTTTTTGGCAGATTGGCGCGAAGTTTGGAACAAAAATGAAGAAGAATGAAGAAAATGGCAAAGTCATGAGCTCAAAGGCTTCAATTTCACGATTTATCGTTGTTTCATGTGCCTCGAGAATCAATACAGCAAAGTTTCAAATCAATAAGCTAGATTAGCATGTTTAGAAGGGATGTATTAGTTTGTAGGATTTTTGGATGTTGTTTAGTATTTTTTATATTAGTTTTAGGTGAACAGCACACAGTGTCGCGGCTACTACAGGCTAGTGTGGTGGGCAGGGCTGTGGTTGCAGGCGCGACGCCCAAGGTCACGGGCACGACAGGTACACTTCAGCAGAATTCCGTTTTTTAATGCGTCGCGAGCGTGACATGCTGGGTCGCGGCCGTGACGCTGTCCCAGATGCAAAACACTGGTTTTCAGTCTCGACCTATGCCTATAAATACGTGTCCTAGGGTTCTACTATTCAGAATATAGAGGAGAGAGAGCTCAGAAACGGCGGACGCGATCAGAGGAGGTAGAGACGCAAAGAGGAGAAGCTTGGGAGGGTATTTCAAGGAGATTTGATGTGCAACTCATTGTATAGCTTAGGACAACATTTTGGAATGTGATTTGTACTGTAAAACCTTCGTTCTCAGTTACTTAATCTCTACAGAATGTTTGTTTTCAATTCTATATTTCATGTCATACTTTGTTTGATACATATGCGTGAGTAGATCATAAGTAGGGATGTGTTGATGACCTTAGATCATGAGATAATGCATTTATGATTAAAACCAGAGATGTTAGTGGTGAATATGTTGCATGAAACCTGTTAGAATTATTGCATAACATATGTTTATTACATTGATCACCTAATATACATAGTTTGGAGCTATAAATCGCGCTAAGTGGTTTTAGTTAATAGCAAATTGATATAATATGATTTAAGCTAATTGTAATATACAATCAATGGTTTCATATGCATGTGACGTGATTAGTTTAAGCTAATTGCTATGATTGTTATGAATGGTAGTTCCATGTTATGATTCAACTCTTTTGATTAAATCATGTTTGAGCTAATTGAAATGGTTTTAATCTATTGAGTTAGTTTAACTGTCCGAGCTAATTGGAAGTTAGAAGCTAAGGAACGTAGTGTGTTAAGCCAAAATTCATTACACCCATTCCATGTTAAGCATTACATCTAAATTCAGAAACATCCGTGATTGATCTAAGTGACTCAAAGTAATTCAACCATCATCCCTACATTTTTCCCAACTTAAGTAAACTACGCTATATCTTAGCTCTATTTTATTTTCTTTCGATCTAGTTAGCTTAGTTTTAAGTTATTCCTTTTAAATATTTAAACACATCCCCCACAAATTCTATTTTTAATCTTATCCCTTCCTTAGGATAGAAATTATTTCAAGTTGTGTTTAGGTTGACATTCGCCATTCCCTGTGAGATCGACCCCTGCTTCCATATCTACATTAGTAGTTTTAACGGGGTAAAAACAAATTTGCACATTTTACGACGAACGTGGAAGTCGTCATAATTGCACCCTTGACTGGCTTCACATCATGGTCAGTCTCTTATGTTGTAATATGGCACACAATGTGTGAGGACCATTTTGTTGTATCGTTTGTCATTTATGATTTCAAAAAAAAAAAAAGACTAAAGAAAAAAAATATTATTTTCTTTTATTATTTTGAGTAATCATCAACCCTAAAGGTGTGACTCGAAGAAGTTGTTTGGTTTAGAATTTTGGTGTTCTTTTTGTAAAGGCACAATGCCCTTTGGGTATGGATGTATTAATCGTTTATCTTGACTCGTACAATATTCCTACCCTTGTACCCAAGCTCCACAAACCAAATAGGCAACCTCCTTTTCACCTAGCTTTGTTATTTGCTTTGGTCCTGGCCTAATATTGAAATGAGATGCGATGTGCACTTGCTTCGGGTAAGAAGGTGGTTAGTATGTGAATGCTTATAGCTGATTGTCTTATTCGAGTTAAACTTTTATCCTTGGATATATTATGAGAGTGTTGATATGATCCTCATGATCATTATGGAATGGAGAGTGTTGCCTTGTTAGGGGATCGTCTAGTGATACGAGGATAATTACATGTAGTGTGGTGAGAAGGGAATGATGAAATGCCTTGTAGAAATATGTGTTATGACATTTGTTTATTTAGTTGTTACGAGTTTCTCATTTTTCATTGTTCTCGTTTCTTCTTGTGAGTTTTCTTTTGCTAAGGGACAAGCAAATGTTTGGTTTGGGAGAATTTGATGAGCGTGTAAACATACATTGTTTTCTTAGCTTAAGTTATGTGTTTTTGTCTATTTTAGTCTCAGTTTGATTTGTCTTAGTTCCTTTTATTGTTAGAATGTCGATACTGTCGTATTTCTTGTTTTTCTTATAGGAATGAAGAGTTTGGAGTATTTTTTATCGTGAGTTAGTGTGGAAGGAGAATTGAAGCAAGTTTTCTGAAGTTCTAGTTCATCATGAATGAGCCGAGACATGCCTACCATTTGTTAGAGCTTTGAATCGAAGTATGCATGCTTTTTACCAAGCACGGGCCGTGCTTGTTGAGCACAGGCTATGCATCATGCTTTTTGGTGTTCCTTGAGCACGGGCTAAAGGAGTCTGCGCACAGGCCGTGTACCATGGACAAAGGCTGTGCCACCCACACTGGCACGGGTTGTGCCTCCTTTAAAAATTGCACAATGTTATCTTGCTATTTTGATGATATTTCGGTTATTTTTCATCCCCTATATATACCCACTCCCAAAGATCGAAAAAGGACGCTTTTATCAGGGTTTTTCATCAGAGACGAGGCCAGGACAGCAACGAATTGGTCTTCTCTTAATGCCTTTGACGAGAGATTGATCTCAGACGGTTCATAACTACGCTTTGTTGGATCATCATCATCGCAGAGTTGTAATTGGCTGTTTGTAAACCAATTTTCATTGGTTGTTGGTTCATACTCTATTCGTAGTTGTGTTGTAATGACTATTTTTAATTGTCTGTTGAATTCATCGTTTTCATTCATGATTATGGTAGCATAAGACTTTAGCATGGCATAGTAGTTTGATCTCTTTCATGGATTCTGATGAGACGTGATTTCTGTATTTATTAGTTTCATGTTCAAGATTTATGGTATCATATTGATGTGTTGATTTAATCTTAATTGCCTATTCTATTTATTATGATTGATCACCTTAGTACATAGGAGAAGCATGTATGCAGTCAAGCCATTCTCTTATGGTTAACCTATAATCACATGAAAATGAACATGAGATAGCGCTAATCTGTGTTAGGTTATATTATGAGGTGTTAAAGAAATAATCATAATGCGACATGTTTAGTTTATGTTACATTCTCTTTTGGACATAGAGTAAATGTGTTAGTTTGATTATGTCATGCTTTATGGTAACCAATAGTTTTATCGGTAACTCTCCTTTTGTCGAGCTTTATCATAAGCACTTATCGTAAATGAATATGAAATGAAAATGGCAGTCAATGATTGAATCCATGAAGAGTGAAAACTATGATCGTCATACACTTTATCAACTCTGATAAGAACATCTTCAAACAAAAAACCAAATTCTTTAGTTAAATTG
>JAOVYX010020536.1:0-16918 GCA_035668315.1 Drosera spatulata | reverse complement strand
AAAACACTTCATGTTCATGTGCAATCCAAATATCAGAATCACAACCTCATTTCATCATCATCATCCATCAAAAACCATCACACAACAATAGCAAATCGTATAACTAAACACGCAGATCGAGTGAGAAATTAACTCACATTGAATCGGTGGTGCGGCTGGTGGTGGTGGCGGCTTGGCGGTGGCGCGAAGAGGGGGCAGCGGGGTTCGACGGTGGTGGCTGGTGGTGGCTCGGCGACGGCGTGAAGAGGGGTCGGCAGGGCTTTGCGCGTGGCGGTCGGCGGCTGAATGCGGTGGCGAGTGGTTTTCGGCGGCGACGGCGATGGCGAAGATGGCAGCGGGCGACAGCGGCGGCGGCGGCGGAAAGCGAGGAGGAGGAAAGGAAAGAAGGAAGGGGAAAAGGGAAGGAAGGAAGAGGACGCTGCTTTGTCTTGTTCATTCTGCGACGGATTCCGTTGCAAAGTAATTAATTTTTTTAACCTAACTCTGCGGCGAATCCGTCGTAGGTGCACCAATATATGCGACGGATCCGTCGCAGACAATGTGTTTTATACTTAAAAAAATACTAAATAATCAAAAATACAAACATGAATCTTAAACATCATACACTCTTAAACAGAAAAATCTAATTCTACTATCAAATATAATTATCACAACTATAATTATAGTATCATAAAAAAATTGAGACGTCTAATTTTTTTTTACAGTATATGCACACCAACCTTACAACCATATATTCATCATTCAAATATCACAACTGATTAAATGGAATATAAACCATCTATCTCATTATTAAAAATACAACAATTACTGTACCATTAATTATCACATTTATATTAGACGTGTTATCCTTGATACAAATATAATTTAAGTACGATAAATTAATTCATAATATTTAATGTATTCGTATGAAACATACAATGTTAATGAAATTATAAATTTATCACACACATCGATATATTTTATCATAATAAAATTAAACATAATATCGTATAATTAAAATAAACATTATATTTTCCTAAATATGAGACGGATCCATCGCAATCAAAATAGTTTGCGACGGCGTCCATCGCGGAATAACATACAAGTGCATGAATTATAATTCTTAGAAATAAAATGGGGTAAAAATATTTTTGAAAAAGTCAATTTGCGACGGAAGCCGTCGCATAAACTGCATTCCCTTTTACAAAATTAATACAAATAAATGTATAATTTGTTATATTCAAATATGCGACGGATTCCGTCGTAATTTGCATTTTTATTTGGGACGACCTTCGACTTTCCATCGCAGATGTTTCGTTTCCTTTTTTTTCTTTTTTCCTTGAAATATTTGACTACGGACCCGTCGTAGATACCATAATATTACGACGGGAATAATCCATCGTGAAATTTTTCCGTCGTAGAATAGCCTTTTTTTTTTTTTTGTAGTGTGAGCTTACAGCTTAAAATGAGCACTCAAAGGAATTGCAACTGATTTTACGTTCTTCATGTTGAAGCTCACCAAAATCTTCTCAATGTAGCCTCTCGGAGTAAGCCACAGCTTCTTTGATGCTCTATCGCGGATAATCTCCATGCCTGGGATCTTTTTCGCAGCATCAAGATCCTTGATCTTAAATTCTGAGCCCAACATCTGTTTCAACTGAAGAATTTCATCTCTATTCTTCGAAGCAATTAACATGTCATCTATATACACTACAAAAAGAAATTCTATTTAGCGACGGACAACATCCGTCACTAAATGAATAAAATTCGTCGCTAAATCCGTCGCTAAACCAAAGTAACAATAAAAAACCCACGGAGAACGAAAATCCACTATCAAACAACTTTTACAGTGTTTCTCGAACCTGATCGCTCAATCTCACTTTGTGAGCACTCAAAAGCCACTAGAAATCCCAAACAATCGTCATTTGTCGCTCTATAAATGTCGTCTCTCGAACAAAACCCTAAAACAAGCTATTTATAGGGTCTACGAACAAAAAAGAACAAAAAACAGCTCTAACGGCCGTCGCGCCCGCGACTCTGCCAAATCTGTCCTATGATATTCATTTGCGTGCCTGATGCTCCTCAAAGCTCCGGATACTCAAAGGCAACATCAACAGAGTGCGTTGTCATTGACAGGTGTATATGTTGAGAATGTTCCCTTGTCTGCGCAAGTATGGTTGGTAGTTCCAGTATCCACGAACCACTCTCTTGTGTTCTCGACCACATTGGCTTTCGGTATCACTGCACTAAGACTCAACTCGGACATTCCACTAGACATGTCTTTCCTTTCGGACAAATTGACTCTTCCTTGACTGTCCTTCTTGGCTCTGCGATCTTTAGCTCTGTGGTTGGGCTTCCCAAAGATGAAGCAGTTCCCTTTAAACTTCTTCGTCTACCCTTGTTTTTGCTTTTCCTTGCCAGGTTGCTTCCTCTTTCGACTTGTCTCATCAGATTTGCTCTCGCCTCCAGTGACATCTTGTCTGTCTTCTTGTTAGCCAGACGATTGTCCTCCTCGATCCTCAGACGAACGATGAGGTCTTCAAGTTTCATCTCCTTGTGTTTATGCTTGAGATAATTCTTGAAGTACATCCAGGAGGGGGGTAACTTCTCATTGATGGTGGCGACTTGAAAGGTCTCATAGATCTGCATGCCCTTCACCAGGATATCGTGGATGATGATTTGGATCTCTTGGATCTGACTCATCACCGTTTTGGAATCTAACATCTTGAACTCCAGAAATTGCGCCCCCACGAACTTCTTTGATCCAGCATCCTCGATTTTGTACTTCTTCTCCAAGAACCCCCAAAGGGTTTTAACGGTTTCGAACGAACTGTACACATTGTACAGTGTGTTGTCCAGTCCGTTTACTATGTAGTTGCGACATAGGAAGTCATTGTGCTTCCACGACTCTAACAATGCTATCTTGACAGGGTCGTTCTCTTCCGCATCCAGTTGTGGCTTGTCTTCAGTTAGAAACTTTTTCAGACTCACACTAGTGAGATAGAACAGCATCTTTTGTTGTCATCTCTTGAAATCCACCCCGGTGAACTTCTCAGGCTTCTCCCCATGTATGATTGATGGTGCCAAAACAACACGGGGAGGGAGAGGGTTTGCGTTCATACTATTCGCAACATTCGGAACCTCGGTTTCCATTTCTTCTGTATACACAGACATAAATAAACGTGTGTCAGAAACTTGATCACACAATCACTATATTAACAGATCTATATTTCTTCAATGTAGGCAATAGAGATCTTTAGGATTTGATAATCAAACTTGTAAGCGAAGTAGTCGGTATCCGAAGACAAATCAATCTGTTCCTAAAGCAATCACAAAAGTCACAATCAACACTACAAAATAAACAGTTATTAGCGATCGAAAATTTCGATCGTTAAAATGAATTTCAGTCGTTAATAAGCAACCGTTTGTATTTCGGTCGCTAAATCTGGGATGAAAAGCTATACAGTTGGAAAACTAATTAGCGACCGAAATGGTCGCAAACCCTTATTCCTAAAATGATTTTTCCAGCGATATTAGCGACCGTTTCGGTCTCTAATTAGCTTATTTCAGGTACATAATGCCTGGTTTGCAGAAATACCTATCGCGATACAAAATTTGCCCTAAACTACGTCCAAACCACTCCAAACCTATCCATCCAACTTCCGACTTCTACATTCCAACACAAACACATTAAAGTACTCAAAAACAACATGAAAAAAACACAAAATGATATCAAGTAATCGTTATAATACAAAAATCGCGTATGACACAAAAAAATGATAAGAAAACTATATTAAAATAGAGAAATCGTATACATCTGCATATGCATAGAAACCATGGATCTACTCTGGAGAACACGGAGATGGCGGTGGATCATGAGAATAGTCCGGACGACGATCAATAGCTCCTCTTCCGCACTGGGACATCATGTGGACCATCCTCTCCATCAGTGCCTTCAAAGCTGCCACCTCTTCCTTCAGCGAAAGAATCTTGGGGCGATCGACGGGATAATACACCGAGGAGACCGATCCCAAACCATAGACGTACCTCCATGGGATAATACACCGAGGAGGCCGATCCCAGACCATAGACGTATCCCTTCTTGTATCCCGCTGCGTCGAGGTACGCCTGGCTGATGAATGTGCGCTTCTGCTCCGAAGTGAGCTGAGTCCCCGACTCCTACGTGGCTAAAAGCTCATCTACCACCACAGCACGATGAACTCTGAACTCCACCTACATATAACCAAAAAAAAAAAAAAAAAAAAAGGAAGGCAAAGATATTAAACTATAAAAACTATCTATAAAAAATAAAAAGACTTATTCATAAATAAATATAAAAAATTTAACTTACCGTCACTACCTTAACCTTGTAATCACATAGCTCCATCTCCTCACCCGATGCCAGCACAACGTCTTTCTTCTTGTGCGTGTGCTCGAACACCTCTGCCTCATCAGGCATCCGCTTCAGCGTTTCATCCTAGGTTAGGAATTTAATTTTTATCAAACACATTAGATAACAAAGAACTAGACAGAACTACTTTTAAAAAAATATTTGTATGACTTTGAGTTCCACTTGGTGTAATGCACCAAGAGAACCCTAGTCAACCCAAGGAAGGACGCCACCTTTTTGCACGGTCTTGCGGGCCTTGTACAGGATATCTTTCACCCTCTTCTTTGTCGTCGTCTCCCACTCTCTCCTGACAAGCTCCGTCAGCTCGGACCTCCACCAATAAAATTTCTACACACAAAGTAAACAAAAACAAAAATAAAAATAGATATATGCATTCATCAATAAAATAATGCAAGATACGAAATGAAATTAATTTTTTAAAAACTAAAAGAGATGCTTATATTTACTCTGAAAATCCCCTACATCCTATCCCTGACCCACAAAGGCACCTCCCTCCAATATTTTCAATCTCCCTTATAGCAGCTCTCAAAGGAGACGGAAGAACTGGAAACGACATTATGATGATCAAACCTGAAACACATAAAATATACAAAAGTTTGAAATAAATCAATATATAAAAAATAATATGAAAGGTAATGTATATATAAAAAATAATTGTTAAGACAAGAATATGAAACTGAACTTACCAAATCAAATCTAAATCAAATTAAACATAGCTCTAATCAAATCCAAATCAAATCAACAATCACATTTTTAGCTACTTAGACAGTTTAGGAAAAGTTAAATCAAAACTACATCAAACATAGACCTAATCCTTAGGTTATCAACCATCGTCCAAAAGCCTCAAACCAACCAAGTGTCCAATACAACCATAAATATCGCCCATAAATCGTCATCCAACTCCATCGTCCAAACCATCATCGATTAATCATCCGAGCAATTCTACAAAAATCACAACCAATTCAACAAATCCTAAACCTAAAAACAACCAATTCAATCATTTACAAATAAAACTAAAAAATAACAATCCAAAAATCACAACTCATCCATCAATACACATCCTTCACAATTCATCCATCACGACACATCTTTCACAACTCATCCAATATAATCATCCAACTCAATCGACCAACTCATCCATCATTACCACCTCGAAACCCAAATTAGCCATAATCAATCCAAAATTCATCAATCAAACATATAATTAAATCAAAATTCATGAAACCTTCCGATAGTGGAGGTGCTGTTTAGTGTCAGGTTGGCGGTGGCGGACGGTGGTGGCAGTAGCGGACAATGGCGATGGTGGCGGATAGTGGTGGCGATGGCAGATGCGAAGGCAGTGGCAGATAGTGGTGGCAGCGGCGGATAGTGGACAGTGATGACGGTGGCGGCTCGCGGCGGCGGTGGTGTTTGGGGCGGTGAATGACGGTGCGGCTCGCGGAGGTGGTGGTGTTTGGGACGGTGAATAGGGGTGAATGGTGGTGGCTGTTACGGCTGCGGTGGCGGTGGCGGTAGCTGGGGCGTTGGCCGTTGGCGGGGGTGGTCTCGGGTTGGCGGGTGTCAGTGGTGCTGGTGCGGCGGCGTGCGATGGCGATTTGAGTGAGTGAAATAGGGAAGAAAACGGGATCTGATTTTTGTTATATTATGCATTTAGCGACTGATTCGATTGCTAAATCACTTAAGGTTTATGAGAATGAACCCGGTGTGTTGCTTTTATAGTACTCCGAGGGTGGTTGACGGGAGACAACAGTCAATAGCCTAATAATAGCCATAGCCATAGCCCGGTGGCCCGGTACGCGCGCGTGTGTTTTAACCAAGACAAAGCGTAGGTCCTCCCCCACATACAAAATTGGGTACCCCCAAGCAGCCCATTCCTTATCATAAGATTCCCACTTATAAGTCACTCTTTCACTTACATAAACTCCAATGTGGGTTAGCAACACTTTGCTACACTCCACCCCATTAAATGCATCAAACACCACAATTTGAGCATCAATTTCTCATTCACCCTTTATGAGTTTTGAGAGTATTAATATATTACGTTCATCTCGAATAAACTTAGATTATGTTAAACTCAAAGTGGTTCCAAACCGACGTTAGGGACCCATATTAAAATGTGATCAAATTTGCTCAAAACACACTAAAATTCAACATTACGTGAATGACGAAGTAAATTGGGTCTCTTTCCTTGTTTTGCAAATCTTTAACGCTAATGTCCACAAGGAAATGAAGTAACGAAATAGGTTAAAGATGGATGTTAAGAACAATAAATTCTGCCATCTCACACATTTTTTCTCTTATCCCATTGATCAAGATAATTATCATGAAGAAATATGACACCATGATAAATCAGCGATCGAATGTAAGGAATTTTCAAACGATTACGCACAAGTAACCGTCTGTTATCAATTCTTATGGGTCTAGTTGCCCTTGTTAGGTTATGAATGTCACATTATATTGACTAAAATGTTATGGGAGACTTGCAAACTCTTGTAAATACTTCGTTTGTTTCATAATATAGGCAATATATTGACTTGATACGTAAATTTATGTGTGTGTTGAATTTTGATGGAATTTGATGAAGAAAGAATATTTTTTTTTTTTGTGATAGTGGGATTTACTGTAACAGTTATGAGAGGAGATAATGAGCATACTATAACATATGGTGATTTGTTTTGGTGTCTTTTGTGTGAAAAGGTTACTAAGTATATCATTTTCTGCGTTCGTAATTACAGTTCATAATGAAACAAAATGTAGTTCATAAAAAGGAGGAGACGAAGTCCAACAACAATTATTTGACGGGAGAGCATCATGTCACGAGCGGGCTAACTTAAGGAGTTCTCATTGAGAAATTGTCTAGAGTTCTTCACATTTCTTTAGATAATTCCATACTTTTCTAGTCTCCGGAATTCTCTAGAATTTCCTAAAGTTAGGAAGAGTTCTGTAGAGAATTCCTTGTAAATATCTTAGGGGAAGAGTTTATAAGACTTTTGTAAATTCTTAGGAGAGGAAGGGTATGGAAGAGTCTAGATGCCAAGTTTAGAACTCTCCATGGAGTTGTATAAATAAGGGTGACGCCTTTCGGCCAAACCATCTCATCCCATCCCAAGACATCCCATATCCCACATTCTTATAAACTCTCAAAACTTTATAAGCTCTCAATTGTTCTGAATACAAACTTGTTTTCAAGTCCAAAACTATCTTGCGTTCTCAAGAATCACCTTTGAGTGACAAGTTAGGCTGAACTCGAGTGAAAGAGTGAGTAAGTTGAGTGCCGCACGGGTAGTAAAATTCTATCCCCGTGACAGTTTGTATCAGGGCCTTGGTTCGAGAGATGGCGGATTCAAGCATTGTTGAGCATGGAATTCCCGAGGAGGTGAACACCGCAAATGTAACCATGCACAAAGGAAGGGAAAAGTTGAAGGATGTTCAAGCGGCCAGGGAGTCATGACTCTCGCGGGTAGAAGAGATCGTGGCTAAGATGACGGATCGGTTGGAGGAAGATGTGCCTAGCAACGATATTATCGAGGCTCGGGAGGAATGCCTCAGGGGTGTGTTGCAAGGTACTCTCAACTCATGCTTGGACACTCTTCGCAAGAAGTTCCGAGCGCAAATGGATGAGGTACGTGCGGTGATGGCTACTCTCCAAGAGGAGATGAGGGTCTTGAGGGAAGAAACGTCGATATGCAAGGCGGCTATTGCAAATGGAGCTGCAAGCTTTGGGAAGATGGCGTGGTTCGAACCCCCTAAGCGAAATCCTTTTTCCGGGAAGCGCGATGCTAAGGAGGTCAACACCTTCTTTTTCAACATAGAGAGATACTTTGATCTCTTGGTCATAAAAGATGAAGATGAGAATATCAAGGCCGCATCTATGTTCCTCTCGGATACGACGACTATATGGTGGCGTCGTCGTTACAGTGACGTTCAAGCGGGAACGTTACAGTGACTTCAAGAAGGATCTCAAACTCTATTTCTATTCGGAGAATGCCCAACATGAAGGCAAGAAACAATTACGGAAGTTGAGGCAAACGGGCACGGTGCAGGAGTACGTGAAGGATTTCACGGAGTTGCTCTTCCAAATCAACGACATGTCTGAGGAAGACAAGCTCATCTACTTCGAGGATAGACTTCAACCGTGGGCACAAGAAGAGTTACAACGACGTGGTGTCCACACTCTTGCGGCGGCCATAGCGACGACGGAGTCCTTCATCGAATTCAAGAGGAGTGAGTCTCAAAGGGGATGGGAGTCGAGGAGTGACTCCGAGAAAGGTGGAGAAGAGAGCCACGAAGGGATCAAGTTGATTTTGAGTTTCGCTAGCAAGAGTGACTCGAAGAAAGAAGAGCAAAGAGGATGGAAAAAGAGCACATCCAAGGACGCGGTGAAGTCCAAGGGCGAGGTAAAGTGCTTCTTATGCGATGGCCCTCACTTAATTCGGGAGTGCCCGAAGAAGAACGCTCTCACGGCTATGGTTGCTCGGGTGGAGGAGGAACCCGTGCAAGAGATGAGATCTTTGAGGATCCCTAACGCGATGAAGACCACGGAGGAGAAGTCTTCATCGAAAGGGTTACTGTACGTCGATGTGGTGATCGGATCATACACAACTCATGCCTTGGTTGATACTAGGGCAACTCACAGCTTTGCCTCGTGGGGAGAGACAAAGCGACTGAGACTTCGAATCGACAAAGAGCAAAGCATGCTCAAAGCGGTGAACTCGAAGGCCGAACCAATCGATGGCGTGGCCCGTGGCGTGCAGCATAGCATTGGCGATTGGAAGGGATCGGTGGATCTCACGGTCGTTCCCATGGACGACTACCCTTTAGTGCTTGGAATCGACTTCATCGAGGATATGAAGGCGATACCAATCTCTTTCGCTAATGTATTGCACATACTGAAAGACGATGGAGTTTGCATGGTCCCGATGGTGCGACAAGCGAAGAAGACTCAAGTGAAGATGGTCGCAACCATGCAACTCTCTAGGGGAAGCAAAAGTGAGGAACCTACTCATTTGAGGAGAGGTAAGATCTCTCACGCGGCAAAAGAGGTGCCAAAGAAGATCTCACAAGTCTTGCCGAAGGAGCACGGGAAGAAGCTCCCTCCAGGAAGGCAAGATGGGTGCTCGAAGGCTTCTAGCGACGACTCAAGGAAAGGACTGAGTCATGCAAGTGCGTCACGACGAGGACGTCCGCGACATAGATGAAGGAGTATGTCACGGGCGGGCTAACTTAAGGAGTTCTCCTTGAGAAATTGTCTAGAATTCTCTATATTTCTCTGGACAATTTCATATTTTTCTAGGATTCTCCGGGATTCTCTACAATTTCCTAGAGTTAGGAAGAATTTTTTAGAGAATTCCTTATAAATATCTTAGGAAAAGAGTGTAGAAGACTCTTGTAAATTTTTAGGAGGGAAAGGGTATGGAAGAGTCTAGATATCAAGTTTAGAACTCTCCATGTAGTTGTATATATAGGGGTGAGGCCTTTCGGCCAAACCATCTCATCCCATCCCAAGACATCCCATATCCCACATTCTTGTAAACTCTCAAACTTTTGTAAACTCTCAAGTGTTCTCAATACAAGTTTATTTCCAAGTCCAAAACTCTCTTGCGTTCTTTAGAATCACCTTTGAGTGACGAGTTAGGTTAAACTCGAGTGAAGGAATGAGTAAGTTAAGTGTCGCACGGATAGTGAAATTCTATCCCCGTGACAATCAGCACTATTGATTTTCTTTAATTATAAAGCTATGTAGAGAGAGACTCTGTAACTCTTGCACACCATACCACGCTTGGCCTGCTCAAAAGCAGAGTAGATATTGAATCATACCTTGTTGACTCGTTGAGTTCCAGCAAGAGCATGGGATTTTCCCCCGTATATTCATCACAAGTTATAGCATCTCTATGGGTTGGTTTTTCCTATTCTAGAGTAATCTATCAAGGGAGATATGTATACGCTAGGATCTACCTACTAATAGGTTAGCCTCCCACCTTTCATACAAGTTTATTGGCCATAATCCAAGAGTCATAATCGTGATTTAATGAGGCGTAGTCCTAGAATGTCCTCATTCAGGACCTGCATACTTTTGTGGACTGCTCGTCTTCATGAAAAAGGTCCCCTAAAAGAGAATATTGACGGCTTAAACCAATCGAAGTAAAACTGTAAAACTGGCTTAGATAAAAAGTCATATAATAAATTAGTGTCTAAGAAAGTCTAGAAGGGGAGGGAATAACTTATGATGATTATTCTTCCAATCTCCAATTTATAGGGGCACCATGCCTAAACAGAATAAACTCAATTAACATCAAAGCATCAAAGCCAGATACCATAATAATTCCAACGATTGATCGTTTGGTTTGCACATTATAAGTGTTGAAAATTCGATACGGATGGCCTGCGTTCAATGAGAACCTAGTGGGTTGGCTTCAACGATAACAAACTATTAAAGCATATATTTTGGTTTTGATGATTCCAATCCGATGGTTAATGTTGATCATCCATTCCGATTCCATCTTTTTTTTTCTTTTTTTAAAACGAAGGCCCATCGTGAGCAAGATTCCATATTAAGCTTTATAATAACTGTTAGAGCAAGGTCAATGAGAATGCTTATGGCTTGCTATTCTCAAGATATAACAACCACCCAAACAGATAAGTATTGTTTATATTATGAAACAAATGAAGCAATATATAGTGTTCATACTTCGGATTTGAATTTAATTGGTGTCATGCAAGTTCCTATGTACCCATATACTTACATTTGCATTTCTTTCTATGCTAATTGATATCTCTCGGTTTCTAGGTTTTCAAACACGAGCGAGTAATGGAGTACCATACAAGATCACATCCTTTTAATCATAATCCACGTTCGTCTTTACCAGTGGAAACCGAGAGAAAAGCAACAAAAGCTCCTCAAGACGGAGTATGATCGTGGAAAAGAAAAGATCAGTCGATGCAATGTCTTTCCATTAAGTCAGGAAACAAAGTTTACTCTGTGTAAGAGGAAACAAAGTTTGTTGAATATGATAATCTTATCTACTAGTACTATAAGATTGCACATAAACAATTCTTATTCATATTTCTTTTCTTTTCTTTTTTGTTTAATAAAAATACACGAAGTGCCTAAACATACAAGCCCAATAAAGAACATTAGGTGCAAGCCAAGGCAATGTACGTAATGAACATCATACATGATACATACAGACATGGTAGACTCCTTAACTTATTTGACAGTACAACACTTGGGAAGACGTGAACCCAACTCACATTAGCTAATATATATCACACATGTATGATACAAGTTGTTCAAATCTTAAACCTGTCAAGGGCAGGGGTACCATCTTGGCCAGTAGATAAGTAGGATTGGAAGTACTCCCAGTGGGTGCACTCAGTGTAGATGGCCGGGTTCTCCTCCGACAGGATCTCCTTGATCGGTCCGTACTTTCTCTGGTTAGTGAACTCCGGCCTGAAGAACCCTGCAACCGAGATCCTCGGGCCGACCTTCTTTGACTGCACCCTGTGTACCACGCTCTGGAACTTGCCGTTCGACACCAGCTGCATTACAAATCGAGCTAGACCAGTTTAGTTAAGCTGTTGTAAGCAATTCCTAGCGGTTGAATACATGATAGGTGAAGGAACGGATTGCAATAAGTAGGTATGACAAGTAGGATCAATTTCTTTTCGCTGCTACAATAATCTCTGCTCGAGTTTTTTATAAAATGCTACATTAAACCGCACTATCAACCCAAAAAATATGGATATTTTGAATAAATTAACAATTTTTTATCACAGACGTAAAAGAACAGATCCAAATCAAAGTGTTAAGGTATTTTTTTGTCAGATGGAGGGAATAATATTCATTTGAGGGTCATTTTCAATCATGACCAAGATAGCTCAATTTTCAACAACTTTGAAATTCTCTTGGATACGTTTCAACAAGATGAGCACTCTCTGAGGCAAACATTTTGAATTAATGAACAGTTTAGATATAACAGGAGAGACAGAATTACTATGAAACAAACTTCTTTAGCAAGCTGAAGAATACTTGTCAATGTTTGATATCTTACCTGGAGAAGATCACCAGTGTTGATGACAAGTGCACCAGGGACAAAAGGGACCTCAACCCATCTGTTCTCATTGAGAACCTGAAGGCCACCAACTTCATCCTGGAGCAGAATCGTGAGGAAATCATTGTCTTTGTGGTTGTTGATGCCGATTGCCTTCTCCGGTTCAGGGCATGGCGGATAGTAGTGCCCCAGCAGCATCATCTGCTCACCACAATCCCTGTCTTTCAGGTAATTTGGTGGCAGTCCCATTGCCTCGGATAACAGCTCGAACATCGTGTATCCCAACTTCAGCACTTCCTTCGAGTAATCGAGTATGATATCCCTGTGAATTCCATGAATAAAAGTGAAAAACAATATTAAGATTCTGTTTAATACCGCTGCTTTAAATTATGGAAAAATATAAGCAAAAATAGAAAACCGATGGTCAAAATCAAAAAGCATGGGACCTTGAACATGGCTCGAAGAAAACAGGACATGCACCAAAATAGAGAACTGTAAAATATCCTAAATTCTTCTTTGTATCATGTTATATGCTGAAAGGTCCAAAGCATGGAGAATAAAGCTAATATCCATAGCATAAATGAGTAATGTGCTGTACCTGCATACTTCTGGTATCTCTTCAGGATCAGCAGAGACGGGAGCGATCATAGTAGATATGGTATCCCTCCAATTAGTCACAGGCCCTTCATACAGAAAATAATTCGAGTTGTACACGAACTTCTTCTTCTCATACTCCCTCGAATAGTACTTCCTCCTCGTCTCAACATCCAACTCGAAAAACTTCAGCACACCTTCTCTTATTTCATCCAGCATGCTCTGCGGGATCCCGTGGTTCACTATCTGGAAGAACCCCCACGTGGCGTGGGCATCCTGTATCTCCTTCACGATCTCCTTACGTCTAGCAGGGTCGTCCTTCACCCCGCTGAAGTCGATTATGGGGATTCCCGCATGTTTCGCAGCTTCATCCTGGACGACAGTGAGACGGTCCAGGGGAAGGTCTTGGTTGTTCACAAAAATAGGTGGCAGGGTCGTCACTCCGGTGTCGAGGAGACCCTTCACCCCGAGTTTGGTCTCATCGAAGGCTTTCACCTCGATCTTCCTGTCGTACTTGGGCTCCTCGGCTGCTACCGGGGTTATTATGGTGGCTACCATTTTTGTTATGTAAGTTTGGTTTTGTGCTTTCTCTTTTTTGTGTAAGAAAGAAGATTCTTGCAATGTGTGCGATGAGTTTGGAGAAAATTCACTGTACTTATAATGATCTGGAGGGAATGGAAGTGTTGTCACTAGCAGGTATCGAGTCTTTGAATTTTCTAGGGTCAAGATTGACTAAGTAGCCTAGAGTATAAAAATAGAAGATGGGTTCTTGGGAAAACAATTTACAACTCTCATCAGTCTAACTACAACATGAAGCTACTGGGAAACACCAGGCAGGTGATATGTCCACATTTTCCGGAATTCACATCCCTTGCCAGATATGTGTGAAACGTACCTATTTTCAACCCTACATCTTAAAGTTGATAAATTATGGATAGTTCACATCTATACTATATATATTAAGCAAAAAGGCCTATGGCGTGTTCAACTTAGATCTTTAAATATTTACCGTATATATTAAGCAAAAAGGCCTATGGCGTGTTCAACTTAGATCTTTAAATATTTACCGTTTAATTTTTAACGAACGTTCAAGATCTATTGTAATATAATATAGTAAAACTAATGTTAATATCAATCAAATTCATAAAAACATAAATTCAATTATCTATCTAATGAGATAACTTTCATTTATTAAAAAGTTAAAATCCGGCCACTTAGTTCTGATAAATAAATATGAATAAATATTTTTTAAACCTAAGATTCAATATCAAGTGTACTATAACCATTAATCATTCGAATAGAAAGATCATAATAAATTATTTCTTAGATACAAATCATCTCCACCATGTAATTAGTCAACTTTACCTCTCAGCCGATTTCATGGAGTGAAATTTAGACTCATAGTGTCAAAAACAAAAAAAAAAAAAAAAACAAAACAAAAACAAAAAAAGTATTTATAATATAAATGCAAATCATAGTTGAATTCTTAAATTTTTTGAAATTTATTTTGATATTGGTTCTTATTGTTTTGTCCCTTGCACTACTACACACGAACGGATATGAATAAACCTACTCATATATATCCTCAATAACCTTTCCCTCATTTGTGAATATTTACACATGACAAACACCCTTATGAGCCTCATCAACCCAAGGGCCTCTCTTCACCCATAACTTAGATTGGGTCACTTACGTAACTAATCAACCCACTTTGCGAAGGATCGACACAATCAATTGGGTTCTTACTGTTGTGCACATGGGCCCACCTATCCGGTCCAATAAACCATGAACTATGATAACATTTGTTACAATTTAGGGAAAACCCCAACAAAAGAATTCACACCCTTACTTTAATTGAGTAGCATATGTGTGTGAATTTGCCTCAATTGTAACTCTAAAACCTAAAATGATAATACTTGTCATAAAAATAATTATCATAAGATTATGATCATGAAAGATATGAGGAATTTACAAATAATGAGCTTTAGAAGAGTAATCATGAAAATAAAGACATTTACATAAAGTATCTCTAAATTTTCATACAAAAAGTAATTCCCCAATTATTTTCTAAGCTAAATTCCTTAAATATATAACTTAGATGGCAAAGTTAATAATTCTACAAATATAGATAGTCCAACACATGGCAGGGACAATCTGATATTCTCCACGATTCCTAATGTGAGCTCAAGACCTTGGTCATTGTCAGACGATCTCATCATCATCACAGTTATACGTGATGAACTTCATCAAGCATGTATATGTTATTCCTTTTTCTTTTTCATGGTTGATGCGGATAAATTTACTTATGTATATCCTCAACAGTAACAAGTCCACAAGATGCCGCAAAATGTAAAATATGGAGAGTTAGATGTCCCCAATCTTTTAGAACCCCATATAAGAGCAACTACGTACACCCATGCATTGCCATTGAGGTTGTTATTTTTATTCTTTGACAAACTAAATGGCAACATTTGTGAATATCGACAAGATAATTTGCACCCGTGATTATCATTCGGGTTGTCAAAAATGAAAATAATAACCTAAATGACAATCCAAGATATAGAATTATGGGTGTGAATCACTTGTTCTCATGATAGTGAAAGGAGTGAATCAATTTTGGTTGATGGGATATCTTGCAATGGCCATTAAGTTCAGTTGCCAAATTTGAAAGAATCATTTTTAACAACCCAAATGCCAATTTTGTGTATTGTTTCCATTTGAGTTGCTATAATAGAATAAGACAACCCAATCAGAAGGTGTAAAGTTTCACTAAATAACTAGTCCTTAATCTGGTTACGTTTTTTTTTTAAACTCTAATTTGGAAAAAGGGGTTTTATTTATGATGTGATACATTATTTTTATGTGTTCATTTATGTGAACGTATATAAACGTTTGGGGCGCTTGATTTTTTTTTGTGTAGTTTTGGGGGGGTTTTTTTTTCTTGTCATTATAAAAAGAACTGATTTTGACATTTGTTTTGACCTAACTGGTAGTTGTAGGTTGTGATTTTTGAGTCGTTGGGACGTCAAATTATAATTTAAAAATATTCTATCATGTCAAATATATCGAATTTTGTCTCATTAGTTTTTCTTATTGTATATGACTCTCAGATAGAGCGATGGATATCACCATAGTCTTATATATGAAAACATGTCTTGACACGGTATCTGTAACGTCCTAATTTTCAAGTCCTTTTCTGAAAACCATCGTGGTATTACTGCCGTTAGGTTCCCACAAACCCTAATCAGGCAATTCAACTTAACTCGGTTTAGAATAAATCCAATGAAAATACACTTAAAACGTTATCTAATTAGATCCACAAATTTACTTATTTATTACATATTAAAGCACTAGAAACTTAGAAATGTTATCCCAAGCATTAATATTACAAACAGGATCATAACTTAATCAAAATTCGTCCTCAAGTCTTGCACCTGAAAAGATGAAAATCAAGAAACAGAGCCGTGAGCTATACGAGCTCAGTAACGTGCCGGCCCCCTTTTCAGGAGAAGCACAAAAAAAAAAAAAAAAAAAGAAGAAGAAGAAGAAGAGAGAACAATCTGTCCTGAAATCACAACAAAATCAGTCATGCAACTAACATTCATGACAGACCACAAATAACCCTTTTGTTAACACTGTGACCTTGGCCAAACATGTAAATCCATAGCTTTTTCTAGAAGCTTAAAGTCCGGGGTCACTCGAAATAGGGGATTAACCTGTAACGACGCCCAAGGGCCTGCTGCAGCGAGATACCCCACAACCTGACAATCTCACAGGGTTGTCTATGTGTATAAGATGATTAGTCACAACTACTCATCTCTGTACAGTTTAACCTGACATCTTCCCCAAGCCACAGTGTAACAACTCAGTAGGATTAACAAAC
>JAOVYX010020535.1:0-16919 GCA_035668315.1 Drosera spatulata | reverse complement strand
TCAAGAACTCAAGAGACGTCTTACCTCAGCTCCGGTGCTTACACTTCCCTCCGATGAAGAAGGGTTCTGTGTGTACAACGATGCGTCCAAGCAAGGACTTGGGAGTGTGCTGATGCAACACAGGAAGGTGATAGCTTATGCATCGAGGCAATCGAAGCCATACTAGTGAATTACCCGACGTATGATTTGGAGTTAGCCGCGGTGGTGTTTGCAAGTAAGATTTGGAGGCATTACTTCTATGGGATGTCTTGAAAAATCTCACTCAAAAGGAGTTGATGAACATGAGGCAATGAAGATGGCTGGAGTTGCTGAAAGGCTATGATGTAGATATTCAGTATCATCCAGGGAATACGAATGTGGTGGCCGATGCTCTAAGCAGAAAGGTTCAGAGTACGGAAGGGAACTTGCATATGATGGGGATTACCCAGGATGTGCTAGTTGATGACTTTCATAAGATGGAGATCGGGGTTCGTGCTGGGATAGCAACTGGAAGACTCTCTAAAATGCAAGTGTGCTTAAACCTCCATGCGAAGATAGCTCAAGAACAATTGACTGATGCTGCGTTTCAAAAGCTAAGGGAAGAAGCTCAGAAGGGAACAACAGCGGGGTTTGTGGTTCATGAAGACGGATCACTGCGATTCCAGAATCAAATTTGTGTACCCAATGATGAAGAGTTGAAAAAGAAGATTCTGGAGGAAGCTCACCAACGCCTTTATTCTGTTCATCCAGGGGGTACTAAGATGTATCAGGATCTGCGAAAGTGTTATTGGTGGAGCAATATGAAACGGGAGATTGTTGACTTTGTCAGAAAATGTCTGGTCTGTCAGCAAGTGAAGACTGAACATCAACGACCGGGTGGATTACTTCAACCGTTGGAGATAGCAACAAGGAAGTGGCATGGGATATCCATAGACTTCGTGGTGGATCTTCCTAGCACGGTTGGAGGGCTAAACTCTATCTGGGTGATCATGGATTGCTTGACAAAGTCTGCACATTTCCTACTAGTCAAGAACACATGGAGTGTTGAACGATTGGCTTAGGAGTATATAGGAACACATGGAGTTCCAAGCACAATAGTGTCTGTTAGGGACACGAGATTTCAATCTCGGTTCTGACAGAGTCTGCAAGACGTTCTTGGTACGCGGTTGAACTTCGTTACTGCCATTCACCCAGCAATTGATGGTCAAACGGAACGTACAATATAGACTCTGGAAGATATGTTGCGAGCATGTGCTCTCGATTTTCAAGGCTCTTGGGATCACCATTTGTCTTTTGTCGAGTTTACGTACAACAATAACTATCATTCCAGTATTGGTATGGCGCCATTTCATGCATTATACGGCCGAAACTATAGAACACCGGTGTATTGGAATGACATTCAAGATGTGGTTAACCTAGGACCAGAAATGGTTCAAGAACTAACAGACAAAGTGAAGCTGATTCAAGGGAGGATGAAAACGACTCAAGATCGACAGAAGAGTTACGCCGATGTAAGACACAGACCTTTGGAATTTGAGGTCGGTGATCATGTTTTTCTGAAAATATCACCAACCAAAGGCGTTATGCGTTTCGGCAGGAAGGGAAAGCTCAGTCCTCGGTACATTGGGCCATTTGAAATTCTTGAAATAGTTGGTGCAGTAGCATATCAATTAGCTTTACTAGCTGATCTGTCTACTGTGCATAATGTGTTCTATGTGTCGATGCTTCGCAAGTATGTATCAGACCTGAGCCATATCATCCAGTATGATTCCGTGCAATTGACTGAGAGGATGACATATGAGTAACGTCCTCAAGAAATCCTTGATCGTCGCGTCAAGGTATTGAAGAATAACACAATAGCACTAGTGAAAGTGCTCCGGGCAAATCATCTGACTGCAGAGGCAACCTGAAAAGTCGAAGAAACGATGCGGAAGCATTACCTGTATTTGTTTAACTCATAAAGCACTCGACTCATGTTTCGGGGACGAAACATCTTAAGGTGGGGAGGATATAAAGCCCCATAAAATTGAGATCAAATAATAGTTTATAAATTAATAAACGTAAAAAAACCTATATTTTCTTGTTTATAATAAATTAAAAGTGAGAAACGAATCTCGTTTAAAAGTCTTAAGACGTAACGTACCCTCATAATTTTAAAACTCGTGACGAAGTTGGGATAACCTTTTGTCACGAAAAAGTATGAAAAAATATATGTTAATAACAACGTAATTTTTCGAGCGAGACAGTAAATTTGGATCGGTGGATATGGGAGGTACGGGGTTAATTAATCCTGCGATTAAACGAATCGGAGACGTTATTGTAAGTATCCGAAAAATACTATAAAATTTAATTTCACGATAATTAACGTGAATAGTAAATTATCGTAGGCTATAATTTATTTTACCGGTTAAAAGTTTTGTTTGGCATATAATAGGAAAATAATACAAAATATGGATGAAATGTAACCCTAATACGCAAATACGAAAAAAATACGAATACAAAAATACCGTATTTATATGAAAATAATCTAAACCTAATTTTGCCACTTATTTTTCTTTATATTCCACTTAGATTAAAATAATTTTTCACTAAAATCCACTAAATAAGCACTAACTCTCCATTTAAATTATTTTACTTAATGTAATTATCTATATATACAAGCTATCTCCTTCCTCCAAAAATTTTGCAAAAAAACATAATCAAACACCATTCCATATCAGATTATACTTAGATAAGGGAAGAGAGAAAGGAGACATTTAAGGATAGGAGAAGAAGCTACATGAAAAGACGAATACGACGAGAATTCGTTACCACCATTGAGAGAAGATAATCCTCTTTGTTAGAGATTTTATGAAAAATTATATACACTTTAGTAAATTATGATAATAATATATGTTGAATCCTCATATGTCTAGTTTCTATCACAGTTAATAAATCATGATTCGGAGTTGATAATATTAAGTTATAAATCAAAACGTCTGGATATGTTAATCTGTAAAAAACAGAGATGACTTTGTTGCTTTATATAAAATTATATAGGAGGTTTTAAAAGACAAACTTATATTAATGAAAAGGTATGAAAGTTTAGTTTTCAGAACAGTTTACCAATAATTATTTAAAGGGTTATGTAGAGAGTTATGAGTTAATTAATGAAGTAAAGTCAAACTGTTTGAACTACCAGAAAATATAAACTTGAACTATTTAATTGCTATTATTGGTAAGGTTTTATGATGAAAACTTTATGTCATTGGAAATATAATGAAATCTAGTTTCTGATGAATTTTAGTAGATAATTTTTAGAGTTGTATACAATAAGTTATAGATTTAAATACGACAAAAGGTCAAGATGGACAGAATCTAGGATACTCGTTCCAAAGGCCGGGAAGCTCACTTCAAAGGCAGGAACGTTCATTTCAGAGGACGGGACACCCATTCCAGGTACCGAGACACCCATTCTAGAGGTCGGGATATCCGACCCAGAGGTCGGGATGTCTTCTCAGAACCTTCTGAACCGAGAATGATCGTTTTGACCCCAAAACAACTCCAAACACTCACAAATAGCACTAATGGTTTTACATGAAGTACGAATAAACATGTTTAACACCGTAACGCGAACAAACAAATGTACTAGTATGTGAATCATACCATGTTATAGGACCTGAAGATTCCATCCGTTGAGACGTAAAGAACAAGTTGAGCGTGCGTCTGAGGAAGTTGCAATAAGAAGGTAACGTTTAGATTCCTGATTTGGATGGCGATACATGTTGATATACTAGTTGCATATTAACGCGTGATGGGTAGTTTTACCCTGTCCGTTATGTTATGTTGTGCTGTGTTATGCTTGGATTTCTGTGTTATTATATGATTGTATGATAGCACTTGTAGCTTATCGCAGTTCATGATAACCTAACCCTGATAGTCCTAATGCTAGGATTTGGATAGGTTTTTCTCCATTAACCCCGTACGTTATATGATTGTTATAAAGACAAGTGTTAGGTTTACAAGGTTTGGCATACGATAACGGATAAAGGTTAGGGTTAATACAGATTAATTCTATAAATAATGTCATGTTAAAGATGAATATGCAAAATAGAAATGAATTCATGAGAGGTGAGATTAACCTCCGAGTTTGTTAATCCTACTGAGTTGTTACACTGTGGCTTGGTGAAGATGTAACGCCCCGGCCAAATCCTTGCTACCGGGTCGTCACCAAGAACCGCTCGTTAGGCTGACAACTGGCCCCACAGACCAACACTAGTCCTTTCAGTGCGCTTTGGTCTCACTCGCGCACACCCTTGAAAACTTCCCAGGAGGTCACCCATCCCAGCATTACTCCGCGTTAAGCGTGCTTAACTGCGGAGTTCTAAAGTGATGAGCTACCGAAAAGAAAGGTGTACCTTGTTTGTATAGGTGATACTATCAAACCATTTAAGCATTTCCTTGGGATATTACACATACCCCTACTTAAAGAATGCAACGTCGGTCAAATCCTTGCTACCGGGTCGTCACCAAGAACCGCTCGTTAGGCTGACAACTGGCCCCACAGACCAACACTAGTCCTTTCAGTGCGCTTTGGTCTCACTCGCGCACACCCTTGAAAACTTCCCAGGAGGTCACCCATCCCAGCATTACTCCGCAGGTGATGGGCTACCGAAAAGAAAGGTGTACCTTGTTTGTATAGGTAATACTATCAAACCATTTAAGCATTTTTTTGGGATATTACACACACCCCTACTTAAAGAACGCAACGTCCTTGTTGCAACTTCAAGCACGACACACAGCCCCAGAACCTTCCCCCACTAGGCGTCTGTCCTGGACCTCTTGTCCACAAGTCCAGCACGCGGTCGTAGGGTTGCTCTGATACCATAGTGTAACGCCCCGGCCAAATCCTTGCTAGCGGCTCGTCACCAAGAACCGCTCGTCAGGCTGACAACTGGCCCTACAGACCAACACTAGTCCTTTCAGTGCGTTTTGGCCTCACTCGCGCACACCTTGGAAAACTTCCCAGGAGGTTACCCATCTCAACATTACTCCGCGTTAAGCTTAACTGCGGAGTTCTAAAGTGATGGGCTACCGAAAAGGTAGGTGCACCTTGTTTGTATAGGTAGTACTATCAAACCATTTAAGCATTTCCTTGGGGTATTACAGAAGATGCCATGTTAAACTGTACAGGGATGAGTAGTTATAACTAATCATCTTATACGTGTAGACAATCCTGTGAGGTTGTCAGGTTGTGGGGTATCTCGTTGTAGGAAACCCTTGGACGTCGTTACAAGTTGATCCCCTGTTTCGAGTGACCCCGGACTTTAAGCTTCGAGAAGAAGCTATGGATTTACATGTTTAGCCAAGGTCATAGTGTTAACAAGAGGGTATATGTGGTCTGTCATGTATGTTAATTGTATGACAGATTTTGTTGTGGTTTCAGGACAGATTGTTCTATCTTTTTTTCCTTTTTGTGCTTCCCCTGAAGAGGGGCCGGCACATTACTGAGCTCGTATAGCTCACGACGTTGCTTTTCTCTTGTTTTTCTATTTTTCTTACTTTTCAGGTGCAAGCAATGAGGAAGAATATTGATTAAGATCTGATTTATAATGTAATATTGATATTTGAGACTTAATTTCACAGTTTCTTTTGTTAAATGTGTAACAAATAAGTGCACTTGTGGACTTAGATTCCTGATGCCTAAAGTATATAATTATTTAAATTTTATTCTGTGCTAACTTAAGTTGAATTGTCTGGCTAAGGTTTGTGGGACCCTAGCGGCAGTAATGCCACGAGGGTTTTCAAAAAAGGACTTGAAAATCGCGGCGTTACATTATGATATCAGAACAACCCTACGACCGCGTGCTGGACTTGTGGACAAGAAGTCCAGGTCAGCCGCCTAGCGGGGGAAGGTTCTGGGGCTATGTGTCGTGCTTGAAGTCGTAACGAGGACGTTGCGTTCTTTAAGTGGGGGTGTATGTAATACTCCAAGGAAATGCTTAAATGGTTTGATAGTATTACCTATACCAACAAGGTGCACCTTCCTTTTCGGTAGCCCATCACTTTACAACTCCGCAGTTAAGCGTGCTTAACGTGGGACAATGCTAGGATGGGTGACCTCCTGGGAAGTTTCTCAGGGCGTGCGCGAGTGAGCCCAAAGCGCACTGAAAGGACTAGTATTGGTCTGTGGGACCAGTTGTCAGCCTGGCGAGGGGTTCTTGGTGACGAAGCGATAGCAAGGATTGGTCGGGGCGTTACATGAATTGTATCAGAACTGATAATGGGGGAGAGTATTGTGGTTTTTTTGATGAGTATTGTGAGATATTTACTTTCACACGCGCAGCTATCTAGATTCTTTTGAGGTGAGGTTTTATTGTGAAAGGAAAAGTGGACTACGTCTGCAGATTGAGAAAGAGTTTATACATCTTGAAACAAGCGCCAAGACAATGGTACAAGAAGTATGAGTCTGTTATGAAGCAGCATTGCTACAGTAAAACCAAAGATGACCATTGTGTGTTCGTGCAGATATTCTCAGCAGATGACTTCATTATTCTGGTTATATATGTTGATGATATGTTAATTGTTGGTAAGAACACTTCTCGTATTGACAGGTTGAAGAAGCAGTTAAGTGAGTCCTTTGCTATGAAAGACATGGGGCCAGCAAAGAAGATCCTTGGTATCAGGATTGATCAAGACAGAGATGCCAAGAAGTTATGGATATCCCAAGAGAAGTACATTGAGAAAGTACTTCAGAAGTTCAACATGGAAAATGTTAAAGTAGTAAGCTCTCCTATAGCTTCACACTTTAAGTTGAGTGCTGATCAGAGTCTTTCTACAGATGAAGAGAGAAAGTATATGTCACGAGTTCCTTACGCTTAAGCGGTTGGTAGCTTAATGTATGCGGTGGTATGTTCGAGATCGGACATTGCTCATGCAGTTGGTGTTGTGAGTCGCTTTCTATCAAATCCAGGTAAAGCACATTGGGAAGCAGTGAAGTGGATATTGAGATATGTTCGAGGTACTTCCAAGCTTAGAGTCTGTTTTGGAAATGAGAAACCGTCATTGGTTGGTTACACAGATTCAGATTTGGCTGGAGATGTCGACAGTCGAAAGTCTACTTCAGGTAATTTGATGACTTTCTCAGGGGGAGCTGTTTCCTGACAGTCGAGGTTGCAGAAATGTGTTGTACTTTCTACGACACAAGCAGAGTTCGTCGCAACTATGGAAGCGTGTAAAGAGATGCTTTGAATGAAAAGATTCATTCAAGATTTGGGGATTCAAGCAAGATCGTTATCTGTTGTATTGTGACAACTAAAGTGCGATTCACCTCAGCAAGAATTCTACCTATCATGGTAAAACGAAACACATTGATACTCGCTACACGTGGATTAGAGATGTCTTTGATGAGAAGAAGGTTCATCTTGAAAAGATTCACACAGATGATATTGGTGCTGATATGCTTACTAAAGCATTGACAAGACACAAGATTGAGGTATGCCGTTTAATTGTAGGAATGACGTGCTTCTCCACTTTGTCGTGAGGGGGAGATTTGTTGGGCCGGGTTTACTCCTTTATGGAGAAGCCCGACGAGTCAAGCCCACTTATTATTATTATGTGAAGAATAATAATTATTATTATTATTATGTGAAGAATAATTAATTAAGTCAAGATATATTTTGAAGAAATATATTTTGAGAAGGTCGGGTTTTGAGATTGTTTTTTTGGGGAATCAAAATCAAGTTTGGTTGGCAGCCTTGGACGTGTGTTCTCCAAGAGGTAAAGATACTTCCTTCTTGATCGCAACAAGAAGAGATCAGCAATTCCCAGCAGCAGGATAACACAAAACAGAAGGCTCTTATTCGACAGATTTTTGGGTTTAGTTTTCTGGTTGCAACATCCGACTTCCAGCGGTCGGATGGAGATCGAAATAGTGTCGGATTGTTGTGAAATTTGGTGAGCGCATTTCCAACTCATCAATCTTCGATTAGAAACTGACGGTGTGCCGTTTGGAGGTGTATAGACTAAGTTAAATGGGTTGTAGTTTTTCCGACGAATTTGACTGTTTGTCTTGTTGCATCGATCTGATTGATTGCTTGATTAGTTTACCTCTAGTGTTATCTAGAGAGGATCTTGTGTACCCATTATTTCATTGATAGTGGAGCTTTGTGGTGGGGTTCGACCTCGTGGTTTTTCACCTCTCACATTGATGGGTTTTCCACGTTAAAAATCTTGTCTTTGCATCTTTATTATTTTTTACTCTACTTTATTTGCTTCCTAACAGATTAACACAAATGGAAGACGATTTATTCTGTTTTAATTAGTGTCCTATCTCCCATCAAATATGAGATTTGAGCCCAGTGGCTTATATTTGTCTGGGACAACAACCTGGAAGAGGATGCCATCCTCGTCTTCAAGCCAAGCCAGGGACGTACGAGTTCCAAGCTGAGGATGAAGACCGCCATATTCCTTGTTGTGGACGTTTTTGTTCCATTGATCGGAAAGGCGATAGATGGTGGCAAAGGACTGTAGCAAGTCACATTATAATTGTCTGAATGGTCATAAAGGAGTTTTAGATAGTATTTGTCCCACTTTGGAGATTTATCTTAGCAGTGGTAGGATTTGATTATTCTGAGGTTATCACGTCGTTTGCCTTGTTCTTCTTTGGTTGTAGTCTTACTCGAAGTAAGATGCTGTCTTTGTACTACCTTTAACCTATCAAGAGTCCGTGAACTGATGTACTTCAAATTATCAATGTGCTTTAACAAGGTGCATGCTGCTTCTAGTTGGTCTTATTTTTATGCATGTTTTTAGAAGGTTGCAGAACTCAAGACAATGCCCTGTGTTGACACAGCGATGGATAAAACCGATCGATATGGTCAATTATGGTGACTACACCTTGTACATCGCTTGCAGGCACTTAAAAATTTGATGAGCACTGAGAAGCTTCGATTGTGAAGTTTTCGGGAGCTTATGAGAGCTTTTATGATTGTTTACTCTCATCTGATCTCAGACCATATACTGCAAGAATCCATATAAATCTTTGTACACATCGGTCTAGACCTAACTCTGATGCCATTCATGAGTGGACATCTATTTGCTTCGTGGAACAGTAGTGTTCTTCTCTGTTTCAGTTATTCGTGTTCATTGATGTACGTAACTTCCAACCTGTGTCGTCTACATCTCCCATTGCGACGACAACTTGGCATCTGAGGCTTCACCCTATGAACATGGAGCGCTTCGACGCTGTCATACAAATCACCATCCTGTATTCATTTCAAAGTAGTGCTTTCCATGTGTTGGTTAAGGACCATTGATGATTTCCCCTAATAGAACTAGGGAGCATAAGAAAAGCCTTTATATTGAGATCTGATAAAGGCTACGTATGTGAAGTCCATTCATGCATGTGTGCGCTTTATGCTATGCAGATTCTAGTGATTAACATGTCATGGCTCCAAGTCATGGACCTAAACTCTCTCTTTGCACTTGCAACTTATATGAAAGTGCAGTCCTCTTTTCCTTCGCTTCTCGCCTTGTCTAATTAATGTTCATTGGAAGTTAATTTCTCGAACCTTTGGTTGCATAGCTATAATGTATAGCATGTGAACAGATGTTCCTGGTGCAAATTTGCTGAACTGTAATCCGAATTGAATAACTAGGCGAAACCAATAAGCCAAATCAGCCCCTGCTATAACGAAGCCAAATCTGATAATGGGCCAATCTGTCGAAAAGACTAGCTCTTGTTCGAGAGTATCGTTTGCTTCCTTCTTCTATGAGAAACTGGCTTTTCACTGTTAAATGTCGGCTACAATTTGGCAAATCGAGTGTTCATCTATGCCATATGACACTTAGGCTACACTCGTTAACCATGCCTTAGGCTACACATGTGACACAAATATTGAAAACAAAACGTTTATACGGTACGCACGATCGTAGCTTTTAACACTGAAAATCAAGACACCAATGGCTTTTTATTGGGGGACAAGGGAATCTAAATGGCTGTGATCTTTGCCCTCAAGAGGCGGCAGACATCTGCAGCGGAAGGCCTGAAGCTAGGCAAACTATGGACACATACAGAGGCGAGGGAAGCCATGAAGGCTGCTTCCTCCATATCAATCTCCTTGAAAATTCTCCTATCAGCCATAGCAACCACCATCTCCACATCCAAGTTGTTTTCTCTCCTCGTAATAGAAGCCAAATGCTCTTTGGTCGAGAAGGCCTCGAGGCCCGTGATCAGTTCTAATAATATGATACCAAAGCTGTAGATATCATTCTTTACTGAGGCGATCCCAGTCATCGGAAAGTGTGGATCAATATATCCTGGTGAGCCCATCAGGTTAGTCGGTTTTGTTATGGTTGAAGTAAATCCCATTTTGGCTGAGCCGAGATCACAGAGTTTGCAGTTGAGCTGAGAATCTAAAAGTATGTTGGAAGACTTGATGTCACCGTGGACTATCTGGAGGCTGCAGTTCTCATGGAGGTACTCGAGCGCTTGAGCGAGCTGGAAGGCAATTGCCATGCGAGATTTCCAAGGAAGTGCGGGGTCCTTGAGGCCCCTGCCGCGTAACCTCCTGTGCAATGTACCATTGGAGATCATCTCAAATACCAGAACACCTTCTTCTGCAAAAATACATGAACCATTTTACAAGGAACCTGCAAATTCAAGATATCGCACCGTTTTGCACCTGTCCATTTCTTTCAAGCGTTAAATCATCCGTGGACAAACCTTATGCTGGGTGAAGCCACTGGTTGCTATGTTGCAACCAATGGATTAACCAGAATATGAATTCTGCAAGCTAGTGCAGATTTCCGAGGGTTTAGCCCGTGCGTATGCTAAAGATGACAGTTGCAAGCTATCAAGCATGTCAAAGAAAATTGAGAAAACCATGCAAATCGGCTTATCCATTCAAAAAAGGTGATCATCGGGGAAAATATATCATACCTCTTTCATCGCAATAGCCAATGAGCTTGACGATGTAGGGATGATCCACAATCCGTGAAATATCCAACTCAGTCCTGAACACTTTATTCAAGCGCTCGCTACCAATATAAACCTTGACAGCAGCCATCACATTACAATCCGGTAGACGAGCAAGGTAAACATGGCTAAAACCTCCAACTCCAATCACCTTTCTGAAGTTCCTAGTCATGCTCTCTATCTCCTCCCGACTATATCTCTTCATCTCCGAGAACAAATGCATATGGCCAGCTCCAGCCTGCAGCATCCGTTCCTTCGAGACCCTGCGATGATCATGATCTTTACTGTCATGATTCGCGACAGGAATGCGCGATCGTCCTATCGTGCCCCTTGTTCTACCATAACAGCAAGAGAATATCCTCATGAAGCTGAAAAAACAGCCTATGGGTTTTCTTCGCTCTCCTTTTTTCATGTGAGAAAGTTTATGCTTTCAGTTTAAGATTACTGTGGATATGTTTATATAGGAGTTATGTATATAAGTTCATGAGTCTAGTTCAGTGTGTAATGTAAGAGGATGAATGATGGAATATGAGGGGGAAAGGAAAGTTTGAGTTGTATGGGGAAATGGTGTTATTTTAATGCTTCATATCATAAAGGAAACACCATGAGAACAAATGAAAGGGATGTTCGCACTACCAATCCACACTTAAGAGTAGAGGTTGACCTTCAACAAAATAGAGATATTTTTTCAATTCCATGTATTTTATTCTGGATTACAAGGTTATTATATAGTACTATTCAAGTACTAGGAATCATTTTCACCACATCAAAATAAAAAAGTATTTTCCCAAATTATGAGTGGTCTATCATGAAATCAACATTTACTTCTTCACAATCTGTTTTTCCTTTTTTGTTAGCATTTGTCTCATCGTGTTTTTATTCCTTGTCCATAAACATCTATTTCCGTTATTCAATTCTCTCAAAGGAAAAGTAACTAGACTACTAGCTACAGAAGGAGAAATTTGACTTTTATCCTCCATTTTCTCAAAAACTGAAAAGAAGAAAAACGCACCCCTATTGCATGAGAAAAACTAAACAACGAACCTATCAGTGGACAAAGTCCAAGGCAGGTGAGATGTACAGAGAAAACAATATCTTCGCAGACTCAATTGAAATAACAATGTTTATATGTAAATTCGGATGGCTATCAACAATTCATAAAAGATCCAAAAAAAAAAAAAAAAAAACTCATGAATAAAGGAGAGTAATCGAGTACTGTGCGAAAGCTATGGCTTATTGCAATTCTAATAACTTATGGGGAAAATGGACAGTACCAACAAACAAAGTATTAGGTGCACGGATTAGTCATTAAATATTGTATTTTAGTTAACCATCAATCATGCAATATGCTTGATAAAATCATGCAAAATGCTTGATAAAATCATGCAATATGCTTGCCTAGTCATGGATAAAATCATTTGGTTGATCGTCTTCTGATAATTCAAGCTTTTCTGGAATCAAATCAATAGCTGTTTAATGCATAATTAAAACTCTTCATGATAAGCCCACGCTTCATGAATCATCTAATAGTATTTGTCAAGAAAGGAATGCTTCAACCAACTCTGACTATAGTGATTTCATTTTTGGAGATTAGACTTCAGATATTTGTCATGGAAGAAATGCTCAAGCAAGCTAGACTAACACAGAATACCAATTCAAGAGATAATGAGATAGCAGTGAAGAGTTGCAACCAATATCAGAGTTTTACCTGAGGCGTTCAGCAGTAATGAGGCCATCCAAGTGACTCAGATCATATGTTCTCAAATAAGTGGAGAACGCTTCGCACCTACGAGATAGAAAACAGCGTCATCAGCGATTGAACAGGGCAGAAGCCCATTAAACAGGAAACTCAAAAACACCATCAGTATGCTTTGTGGTGTAGATTTACCAGTGATGACAGGTCTCAATAAGCCCGGGGTCATTTACCACCGGCAGCAAGTTAGCACCATACGTGGATACCAGAGTTTTTTTCCTCTGCTATTTTTACTCAGAAATGCCATCCATTAGCACGCCAATATGTCCTAGCATTTTCCAAGCGACGAGCAGCTTTAATTTTCAGAAACAACCGATATGCCTTCCGAGCATCATCAGAAGCAAGCAACTTGTTATTCAATTTGCTACATATAAGTCTGCTTGGGCAAAAACCTCGTCGCAAAGACTCCTCCACAACCAGAACAGCGCTCTCAAGCTGTCCGTTGTTGCAAAGACCATTAACAACATACTCATATACTTCCGCGTCTGAATTGTAGCCGCTCTCTTGCATCTCCTCCCACAGTTTCAGAATCATCCCACATTTACCAAATCTTGAGAGCCTCATAAGCAGTAGCTTATAAGCACACATTGATATTCTACACCCATTTCTTTTGGCACTTCTGTACATTGCCATTGCCGCATGAGGAGGACCAAAGCTACACAGAGGTTCAATAAAAGAAGTAACATCCCCTGCGGAAGGAATGATTCCGCGCTGCAACATATTATCGAGCATCTCAATTGCATCAGATACTTTACGAGCTTTAATAAGACCTTGGATTATTTTCAAATAAGTATCCATATTTGGCAAGCAATTGCTGCTCGACATTTGCTGATAGTACTTCATGCATTCATCAAGATCTCCAACAGAGACATAGTTCCCAACCATAGCATTATAAACACTTGTATCAGGAACACAACCCTCATCTTCCATGCTTTTGAAGATCTGAACTGCGTCATCGAGCCTTCCTGATCTCCCTAGACCCTCGATAAGACAAGCATATGTCGAGCAATCGGCATCAAACCCATCTTCCACCATTGCCTCCAAAGTCTTCTCCATCTCACTAGCCCTCCCTAACTTGGACCAACCACCGAGTACAACATTGTAGGTCATTCTATCAAGCTGCATCTTCCCTCTCTTTGAATTAAACACAGAACATGCTCTTCCAACATGCCCTCGCTGGCACAGAGACTCCAGAACCACATTGAGAACACTGGCATCACATTTCACTCCCATATGCTCCCATTCGTCAAGCATCGCGATCCCTCTCGAGACCAGACCAGCCCTAACAAAGCTATCTACAACAATGGCAAGCATTTCAGTGGTAGGAAAGGTCCCATTTTTACACATGCCCTGTAGCATATCCATCAATGGTTTGAAGAATTTCCTTCTCCCTAGCGCTTTAAGAATCATGTGATAAGCACTGAGATCAGAAACAAGACCCGGTTGTTTCATTGCCCAATTGAAGAAAACAACCATGGCTTCTCCGCTCAGATTACCTTTGTCAACAACATTGGCAACCACACCGACCATTAAAGGCTCCTCAGTGTCCAATAGACAAGCCGTAAGAGCATCTTCAATAGCGGCCTTACCATTGAGCTTTTGAAGAAATACACCCCGAAGCTTGTCTTCAAGAGGAAGAAATTGGTTCATAATACGAACTGGTCCATGCTTTTGTGGTGCATTAGGGACACAAAAGCTATTTGTAGTGGGGGGAAA
This sequence comes from Drosera spatulata, assembly GCA_035668315.1. NCBI lineage: Eukaryota > Viridiplantae > Streptophyta > Magnoliopsida > Caryophyllales > Droseraceae > Drosera > Drosera spatulata. The sequence continues at coordinate 2,514 of JAOVYX010020535.1, read as the reverse complement.
ATTGTGAATTGGCATCAGGGCAGAGAGTTCCTGCAGAGCTTCTGATTCGTTGAAGTTGCCGTTGATTTTTGTGGAATCATTGACATAGATAGTGGATGAATAGAAGCACTGCACTGGAGCTACTGATGAAAATGAAGAGAACAAAGGCGATGAAATAACAGAGGGTGAGAAGTTTGCAGCTGAAATTGAGCGCACCAAGCGCAACATGAATCTCTGCCGGTGGGATTGCATCGCAGATATGGGAGAATCCCTGCTATTTGAATTAACAACTTTTGAAACTAGATAACGTCCTCACTAGTGCTCACCTTCTCCTGATCTGACGTTATAGAACAACAGATAAGAGATTACTCCTCGATCAAGAAAGAGAACGAACAGAATATTAGGTACAGCATAAGGCCGATGCATAGTAAAAATACAGGATGATTCGACACACATTTTCCTGAATCTCTCTCTTATATTTCTTCAGAGCCTCGTTGGTTGTCTCACAGTAAAAAAAAAACAAGTTACGAACCCCAATCAACAATGCAGGGAACCTCAAATCTATTACAATGAGATGTTAATATGTTATCATTGGATTTTTAATCACTTGCGTTTACTTCATAGCGATACATGTGTAGGAAATGATCAGCTCCATTCGCTCAAATACAATAAGTTATGTCTATGCTTTGAATGACAAATGGAAAACAATGTGCTACCAAAAGCACATTAAGGCCAGTTCTAGACTAGTCATAATGCACGGCGTAGAATTTTCTGTTCGCTCGGTACACTAACTGATCAATACATCAATATATCGAATACAATTGCAGTGAGGTATGTGGTGATTCGATAATTCATCATTTAAGACTAATTTTGAACCAAAAATAAACAGAGAAGCTAGAATGCAATCAAGTTCGAGCCCGATTAAGTTATCAATGCAATAAAGAATTAGCAAGTCCCCTCACCAGAAGAGATCGAGATTCGAGATCCTATACGTTTCGGTTTCGATGTTAAAACAAGATCGACAGGGGAATCGAAGTTCGTCCCATCATCATCATCCGCCATCAGATTCGCTAGATCGTTTCTAATCTCGCCATCGAAATGGAATCACGGATCAACAAAGAAGACCGGATCGCGCCTGGGTAGAATGCCTGAGATTTTTGAGTCGAATTTGAGGAGCGCTTTCGGGGAAGATTGGGAGATTAGGGTTTGGGGAGCTTCAAGGGGACTTTGCTCGAGAGCAGCGAGAAAGAGTGGCAAGGCAAGTTGCTGAGCATATTTTGGGTTGCAATCAGAAGTTTTAGCAACAGTACACCACTCTTCCTCACCTAAATAAAGGATATGTACACGTTTTATATCAAAAAAACGAGTATTAACGCTAAAGACGCTATTGAAAATAATTACTCCGGTAGGGTTTTGATAAAAATATTATTATTTCGTTTTAAAAAAATTATAATAGTTTAATCGATATTATGAGACGATCAAGCGTTATATTTTTAAAAAATATCGTGAAATATTATTGATAATAAAAGTTACGTACAATAATCGTTAGTCAATAGAAAATTTCAATCATGTCATTTAAATGAGAAACAAATCCTCTCAAATTACGTATTGAATAGTGTAAGGAGAGAGAAATATTGCGATAATTATGAAACGAAAATAATATAATTATGTACTCCCTCCGTCTCATATTTATTAAAACTTTTTGACCCGAAACGAAAATTTATGCGAGTGTTGAATTTGTGTGGATTTTGATGAAGAAAAAATATTTTTTTCATGATAGTGGAGTTTATTATAGCAGTCGTGAAAAAAAATAGTAGGTATACATATGACATTGATTTGGTATTTTTTTTATGTTAAAAGATTACCAAAAGAAAAATGTTGTATTTTTTCGAGACTGACTAAATAAAAAAAACGTGACGATTAATATGGGACGAAAGGAGTATACAAATTGTATTCCCTTCGTCCCATAAAAGATGCAGCATATACATATACTGTACTATTTTATATGCATGAATACAAGTCTCGTTTTCATATCAAATCACGTCTGATCGCCACGCAACATGTATTAGGTTAAAGTAAGTAATTTACACAATCATTGATATTTCACGATTAATTTACAAACAAATACGTTTGATCATTGTTGCATGCGTGTCAAATTTTACATTGACACGTGTGTAAATTCAAAAAATTGTATCCTTTCTGGGATGGATGGAGTAAATATATAGTGTTGTTGTGTGTACTGTATGTGCCATGTCATATATTCATCAAATCCATAATAAATTACATGTGATTCTTTTTCTTTTGTTTTTTTCTTTCAAAAGAAAATTACCTCAATAACTATACTTCAGGTCTTCAATATCATTCACCTTTAGTAATTTATCTAAACAATTCGGAAGATTGATTACATAAATTATAAGATTAGATATATCCAAGATTTACTTATTTAACGAAAAAGTTAATTTAAAATCCTCAATAAGTTTGAAAAGTAATTTGTGTTATTATAAATCTTGGGGAGTAAAATGTAGCTAATAGATG
>JAOVYX010020534.1:0-16921 GCA_035668315.1 Drosera spatulata | reverse complement strand
ATGAGTTCAACTCTGAAAGTGAAGAAGAACAAGAAGAAGAGGGAGGTGAAGAAAGCAACACCAAAGATTGTTTGATGACTAAAAGAGATGAAGAAGAAGACCTGAATGATGAGGTAGGTATTGGTTTTGATTCACTGAAAAGAGACATGCACATTTTTCCTAGGAACAGTGTGATTGAAACTTTTTACTGCCTTGATTGAGACTCATGAAAAATTACTCTATGTAAAAAAATGCTCTTGACAAAAATCTAGCCGATCTTCCAACTGAACAGGAAAAACTGAAGCAGAAAAATAATGAACTTAGTGCATCAAATGAATTTCTTAAATTTGATGTTAAGTAGGCTAAGAGCAAAAATACGGAGTTATGGTCCATCATTAAGGACCAGTCCATGCAATACAGCAAACTTGAAATGAAGTACAGATTTGTGAAGGAATCGAGCACTGAAAAAACCGAATCCCCACCCAAAATTATCACTGAAAAATGTAGTGATTTGAACTTAAACATGTCAACAGTAAAGAAAGACAATGAGGTCTTTATTAGCTTTCCAGGAGGTAAACTTGACATATCCAAATTACTGGACAAGCCAAACAAGCGAGTTCTAGGTATGCCATCTAGAGAGGTCATTAGAAGAAAACCTTGGGAAAGAAAGAAGTATATTGACTTGCCTGGTGACCGCATTTGTATGCTTTGTGGTAACAACGGACATGTTATGAATGAATGTGCTAAATTGATAAGGATTCTTGAAACTAACATTTCAGTTGTTAAGAAAGCATGTTATACTGTTCTACCAATTCCAATCCTCTGGAATGCTAGAAAGAAGGGACCCGGCGAAAGATGGGTTCTTAAATCAAGAACCTAATCATGTATGCAGGCTCAGGTGAGAAGGAGTTGCACCTGGTATTTGGACAGCGGGTGTTCACGACATATGACAGAAGATAAATCATTGTTCCTCTCACTAGAAGCCTCAAATGGAGAAAGTGTTACCTTCGGTAATAATGACAAAGGTTTGATTATCGGATTTGGTAAGGTTGGGTTAACACTTCAATACTCCATAGACAATGTCCTTTACATCAAAGGTTTAAAGCACAACTTGTTGAGTATATCACAACTTTGTGATAATGGAAACACTGTTGAATTTACCAAAACTCACTGTGATGTCAAGAATGTGAATACAGGAAATGTACAGCTGCAAGGGAATCGGGCCAAGGATGCGTACAAGATCTCTCTGAATGAAATTCCCAAGAAAAAACTCAATTGCTTAAGTGTACAAGATGACACACTACTCCTCTGGCATAAACGTTTAGGACATGCAAGCTACCATTTGCTCAACAAACTCAACACTTTAAATCTGGTGGAAGGCCTACCTTCCATGAGGTATGAAAGTGAAGGGTTATGTGGCCCTTATGTAAAAGGTAAACATGTTAAGTCCTCATTCAAAGTAAAAGGAGTGATGAGTACATCTAAACCCTTACAACTTATTCACATGGTGCAATGAGAGTAAGAAGTAGAGGGAGAAGTAGGTTTGTTTTTGTTATTGTTGTTGACTATTCCAGATTTACTTGGGTGATGTTTTTGACTAATAAGAGTGATACTTTTGAAGAATTTGAACGCTTCATTCGAAAAGTTGAAAACCATGGAACTGAGTTTGATAATGCCTTCTTTATTGATTATTGCAGGAAAAACGGAGTGGATCATAATTTCTCAACCCCACACGCACCACAGCAAAATGATGTGGTAGAACGCAAGAACCGATCTTTAGAAGAAATGGCAAGGACCATGCTGCTGGACAGTAACCTATTAAGGAATTTCTGGGCAGAAGTTATCAACACAGCAGCATATATCCTTAACAGAGCCTTGATTAGGCCAATTCTTAAAAAGACCCCCTATAAGCTTTTATTTGGAAGAAAACCTAACATAGCATACTTAAGGAAATTTGGTTGTATTTGTTATGTGCTAAACAATGATAAAGAAAATCTTGGGAAGTTTGATGCTAAAAGTGATGAGGCTGTGTTTGTAGGATACTCGTCTCACAGTAAAGCCTATAAGGTTTACAACAAGAGAACCATGTGTGTAGAAGAAAGTATCCATGTGCTCTTTGATGAGATTGATTCAACTTCGAAAATTACTGTAGGATGATGATGATGATCTTGCTGTGAATATCAGGAAGGATCCCGGAATAGTGGAAATGGAGAAATTCATTGAGGACTGGTCACTGGCAAGACTATTTGAAGAAGACCAGCCCTCACAGGAACCTGATCATGATGAGGATCTGATGCTTCATAACTGAAAGTACAAAAGTTCATATCCATTGAATCAAGTGATTCGTGGACTGAACAAAGAACTCCACACAAGATCCAAGGCATCATCATCAAATCAACACATCAATGTTTGTGAATTCTCTGTCTTTCTATCTCTCACTAAACCTCATGATATTTATGATGCATTACAAGATAATGATTGGATTTGCGCCATGCAAGAGGAACTTAGTCAAATTGAGAGAAACAAAGTGTGGCGTTTGAAACCTTGACCTAAAGATCATCCTGTCATTGGTACTAAATGGGTATTTAGAAACAAACTTGATGATTTTGGTGTGGTAGTAAGAAACAAGGCTAGGCTAGTTGCTAAATGGTACAGTCAAGAAGAATGCATTGATTATGAAAAAACTTTTGTCCCTGTAGCAAGACCAGAGGCCATTAGACTACTGGTAGAAAGACAGTTGGTACTTGATTGTAAGGGGATCTTTAAGCAAAAATTGAAGGTGGATGGTTCTTTGGAGAGATAAAAGACATGGTTAGTCGTCAAGGGCTACTCACAGATCGAGGGACTCAATTATGGTCAGATTTTCTTGCTTGTGACAAAGTTGACAACGTTTAGATTTATGCTCCCTATTACTACTGCCTGTGATTTGAAGGTTGAGCAATAAAATGTCAAGACGACATTCCTTCATGGTGATTTGGAGGAGAAAACATACATGAAATAGCCAGAAGATTTCGTGATAAAAGAGAAAGAAAATCTGGTGTACGAGTTGAAGAAGTCCTTGTATGAACTTCAGCAGGTCCCTAGGTATTGGTACCAGAAACTTGATATGTGTATTCAATAACTTGGTTTCATTTGCAGTGAGTCCGATCATTGTGACTTTATGAAAAGATCGATAAGGACATTGTTTATTTGTTGTTATATGTAGATGATATGCTGTTGATAGGAAATTGCTTGAAGCTGGTCAAGTCTGTGAAGAATATGTTTGCATAAAATTTTGAGATGAAGAATCCTGGCCCCGCTAACTTCATCTTGGGAATGCAAATTACTCGTGATCGTGCTAGCAGAAAATTATGGTTGGGTCTGAAGAAGTACATTAAGGAAATTTAACATGTTAGACTGTAAACCATAGAGTTCTCTCATGGCTCTCGGAACTAAGTTATATGCGAAGCAGTTCCCAAAGAAAGTTGATGAGATTAATGAGATGTCATGTATTCAATATGCAAGTGCAGTTGATAGTCTTATGTATGCTATGGTGAGCACACGACCTGAAATTGCTCTTGCACTGGGAGTATTTCATCAATACATGTCAAATCCTGATAAAGAACATTAGTCAGACGTGAAGAGAGTTCTCAGATATCTTCAAGGCACTTCATGCTATTTGTTGGATAGTAAGAGTGATCTTCGGTTAGAAAGTTATGTTGATACGGACTAGGGAGGTGACATGGATAGTAGGAGGTCTACCAGTGGGTATGTTTTCAACTTGTTTAGTACAGTGGCGAGTTGGATGAGTAGAATACAAATTGTAGTAGCACTATCGTCGACAGAAGTTGAGTATATGGCTTTGACTCATGCGGATAAGGAAGTTGTGTGGTTACGAAGACTGAGTAGTGAGTTTGGTTTTTAGGTCAAACCGATGAAGAAGAAATATGACAATCATGGAGCACTTTATTTGGCTAGAAACCCGATGTATCATTCTCGTACTAAGCATATCGACAGTCAATATCATTTCATCTATGAGAAGTTCAAGAAGAAGGTGCTGTTGTTGGAAAATGCTGATACTTCACAATGTAGATTTCTTAACTAAGATAGTTAGCCAATCAAAGTTCAATTGATGCTCGACTGAGGTCGGTTTGTGACATTTGACTGCTGTGATGATATCAATTTGTGTGAAGTATTCAACAATTGAAAGATTGTTGAGGATGTCAACTAGATGTTCGCTATGCTTGGTCAATATGGGGGGTTTCGCTCCCCGATGAGTGGACGGGATACCTAATATGATATAGTCCTGTGAAAAGGTGATTGTGTCAAGAAAGACAAAGCCTTTCAGCACGGGCCTTGCGTGCTAAGCACGACTGTGCCTGATGAACCGTGTTGCAGCACTGGACACGATCTAGGAGGTCATGCGCCTCCATGTGTGTGGACTGTATGGAGTCACTGCGCACGATCCAGGCAGGCCGTGCCTTGGGTTCGTCTGCAAAATTTGATTAATTTAATTTTTTTTAAATAGATCTATAAATATAACCCATATAATTAGTTGATCTGATGAGATAATAACGGTTTAATACGATCTGTAATCCTTTGTTTACATAATGTTTTGTTTCCACAGTTTGTGGTGGTATGTTATGGATTTTTCTTTCGATATTCAGGTTTCCCTCGTCGATTCTCATGTGATATGTTGTTTTTTCTCTCGATCTAATATCTCAATCTTTTCAAAGATGAGAAGTTGCGAAGAGAGGGGAAGGAGGGAATCAAGAGTGGGGAGTGGGTGTTGGGTATGGTGATGCCTTATGTGATCTCCACAAACTCATAGGAATCGAATCTATTTGTATTTGTTTCGTGTATAACTGCGCGGGTACATGAACTAATTTTTTTTCTAGGTAAAGAACATCTTTAAAAATAAGTTTTTAAAATAATAACTCGTGTAAACTGTTACAGCATTATTTTGGGTTCCTTACTTTTACTAAACTTGACTAATCGAAATTCTTTTAAGATTGAATAAACCTAACCACAAGTTACATAAACGGCTTCACCTTTACATCTCTATCTCTACCTAACCTACCAATAGAGCCAAAAACATTATTGTATGTAGACAAACATGATGACCAAATGCTCGCTTTACCCGCTTCTTTGTGCACTATTTTACTCTTCTTTCTACCCAACAACTTCCAAGAGAGTCGTGTTAATCGCATCTTAATCCACGGCTCATTCATTGATTGCGTATCAGTAATCAAAGTTCGTCTTTCCCATTGATTGCTCTCTCTTGACTTCTAGGACTCTTATCATGATTTAAAACCAATCAGACTCTCAAGGTCAAAATTTATTTACCTTAAAATTTCTTATAACTATATGACTCTAATATATGAATTTTTTAAATTTTTAAAAATATATGAATTATTTTTTATTAATATTATAAAATAATATTTGGAGTCAAAATATCTATTTTTTTAAGAACTTATAAAAAATATACAGATAATGATATTTTGTGTCAAAATATTTTATTTTTCAAAAAAAATTTAAAAAAATATACAAATAATTCTTATAAATAAATATTTTTAAAGATATTCAACCTTCAAGAGAATTAAATACCATTTTCTCTTCATCAAAGGTACAAGAACTCTGAACTCCAGTATGGGTTATCTAATATCCTGATGTACTTCAGAATCTATATACACACAAGTATGGTATCGATAATCTTATGAAGTTCGACACTTGAGTTGTTGATCGACGATCCAAGCGATGCACCAAACCGACAGGCATGACGAACGATCGGTCTCAACGAGGAACAAACTACAAGTTCCATATGTATTTCTTATGGTATGATAATATAACCATTCATTAGTACAAGGAGATCGTAACCCATTTGTAAGAAAAAAACCACAAAAGGGACTCCTCCCTCAAACCCAACACGATTACCTCTAACGTGCCACAAAAAATACTTAGTAGCATCACCTTCATCTCTATGTTTACTCTATATCCCTAGTAACATTACCCACCACCACAAAAAGAACCCAAAAAACAAAATCACACACATCATAGATCAGGATAAGCAAAATTTTCATGGCTTTTCCACCATGAGAGACGCCAAGCCTCCGACCTTGGAACCGACTCTCGAACCAACCTTGTCGTGAACACTAGGAATCATAATTCCAACCACAATGGCATTCTCCGCCTTATTATCTTCAGGCGGACTATCTGACATAGAAAATACTGTCTCAAACTCAGGTGAAGTCGGGTTCATATTGGCGGCATCAACGATCTGTGCGACCTTGATCTTGAAAACATCACCGCTGATGACATTAAGGTTAACAGATTTCGTTGGGGCAGGCGTGGGAGTGGGGATGTTACTGATGAGTTGGGAATTGGAGGTCAAGCGTGTGTGCGGCGAGAGCCATTTGGCACGGACATACTCCGTCCTGCGCCAAGGAGGGAGATGCATGCCTTTCTTCTTCAGACTCTGTTTTGCTGCCTCAGAGGTGAGGGTAATGATCCTGGACAGACGGTCTGATTTGCCCACGAAGATGTGAGGGAGGGTCAAAAGGATCGCTTTGTAAGCCTTGGTCGCCTTGGCTATCTCGAATTCTGATCTGAAATCAATGTCGACGATCAGTCTCTCGCCCTCCACGATCACTTCTATGTACTGATATTCTCCTGGACAACAACATAGAATGCAAACTTAGATGACTCAAAACAGACAATGACAAGGGTAAGCACTGCAAGATAAGGTCAAGGACTGCTAGGTATAAAATTCTTCTCCAAACAGCCAAACCACAAACAAAGAACTTCCATCAGCCTAGCAAATCCAAACAACCAAACCGCAAACAAAGAACTTCCATCAGCCTAGCAAATCCTGATTACCATCTCAGCTACTTCATCCAACTCTTCTAATAAGGCATCCATATGATTCGATAGCTTCGAAGAAAGGTACATTAAAGCATCGACCAATATCTAGAAACCAGGATTGGTATGGTGCTAAAAACATGCCTATAAATAACACAAACTGCTCAGACCAAAAAACCAAAAACCTAGACTGATATTGGATCACATATGATGTTGGATCACATGATTGTTTTTGCCAATTGATAAGAACATCAAATACACATGCCAAACATGCCTAGACAAATCACATGAGAATCAATTCACAACACCAAGCAAACAGAAGTCCCCAAGCACCACCAAATTCACATGAACACCCAATCGACATCCCGTTTCTTCAAACCAATACCCAACTGACCCAAGATCAAGACTCGAATCTCTACTTCTCGAATTAACAGGAATCAACACTAACATCAGATCATGCAGTGTCTCGTTTTAATAAGATCGGGAATTAACGAATCCAATAACTAGGGCAAACATACAAACACATCACTTATATTGGGACACCAAACACCAAGATCATAACTTTCCACATCAATCTATATCTGAACATGACCAGTTGAGTTAGACTCAAATGAATTTAACTATACCTGCAGGAAAGGAAGGTGACTTCTCCCATTTCGATTTGCAAACAGAAGCATCAAACCCGACCGCAACCAACCCGTCCGTCACAACCCTCCCGAAATCCGACTTCCTCTTCCACACCGCCTTGTTTCTCTCCACGATCTTAACCGTCTCCGCCATCACTGTCTTCTCATTCACTCCCACACACCCCATCAATCCCTACAAACACCAAAACATCACACAGATTATTATTAAACCTCGACACCAATTGATAATGAGTGAAGTAACTCAGAATCTGATATACTCGCTGACTACCTTGAGGAGATAGGAAACGTCTGAGGAAGGAATTGAGTACTCTCCACCGTCATCAGAGGACCCGTCGCTCCCGTTGAAGCAGTTGCAGCGACTCCTCCCGCACTTCACCACCGTCTGGTTCTTCTCATTCAATCCTTCCTCCATGAAGTTCTGCACCATCCGGTCCAGGCACACCGAGCTCAGCTCCAACTCCCCCGACCCCTCCTTCCTCAACTGAATCGGCACCGGCACCGGAGCCACAGTCGCGGCATCATCTGTTACCTTCTCCGGTCCTGAGATTCGGAACAGTCGCCTCAGCCGTGACTTCATCACCGGCTTCACCGGCTCTGATGCCGGCAAAGCGGCTTCCTCGGCCGGCATCGTGGCCCCATCGATCGGTTGGATTTTCATCAACGAAGGCATCACTGACTGGAAAATATCTTATTTTTTTTCAAATTATTGGCGAAGACCGTCGATTTCGGGTTCATAGAGCATATTCGGAGAGCTCTGAAAAGGCATCGATATCGAGAGAAATTTTGGGGAAACGACAACTTCGACGACAACTACAACATCAACAACTCAGATTTCAAAAAAACTGCAGAGTTGTGCTGCAAAAATTCATCATAGAAATCGAACAAAAAATTACAGAAAAGAACTTCAAATTATTTTTTTTCAGTTTTTTTAATAAATGCTAGTCGAACTCGTCCACCAAAAATCAGACAATGACAAAAACCCAAGAATATGCTTTGAAGGTTCGTCCTCATTCCCTCTGAGGGATCAACGCATGCTCATCATCGATTTCGAAACCATAAACTCGATCCCAAATCCAAAACCGAAACAGTCCTCGATTTAGGGTTTCGACATGGACAATCCTCGCTCAGATATCAAGTGTAAGACTCTGAGTCGATTCCTCGACGGCCATGGTTTTTCGCCGGAGATGACGACAGAGTTCCGGCACTAGTCACCGAAGAACGAAGACAGCGTGAGAGAGAGAGAGAGAGAGAGAGAGAGAGAGAGGAAATGTGTGTGTTGTGTAGGTGTTTGGTGGAGCAGTTGAGGACAAATTAGGGGAGATGATGAATCTGTGAGCCCATTTTTATAGGAAGAAAATGAGAATCAAATGAAGATTTGAGGAGGATTTTCTGTGTTGGGGTGATGACTAGGATGGGGGAGAGACGGGAGTGATGGGGATGAGCCGTTTCGGAGAGGAGTCACGTGGTCGGCGTGAGCAAGACCACTGCTTGGGGTGCGGAGGGGAAGAGAGGGCTGGCTTACGTGGCCGACTAGTCATTTTAATGGATCAAGTTAAGAGTTAAGACTTCTGACGCGCACACAAAAACAAGTTCGCATCCATGATCAACTCCTCCTAATATATTATTCTATTCATCACATATAAATTATAATATATTATTAATTTTATATATTTTATATAAATTATAATATTTTTTAAATTAGTAAATTTTTGATATCAAAAATTTTAAAATATTCTTATTTTATATCAAATTAATTTTTTATTATTTTTTTATTCATTTATAATTTTTATCTTTATTTTTTTATTCATTCATAATTATTATTATTCATTTATTCAATATACAAATGAGGACATTTTGATAAATATTTTTAAAATCAAGGGAGTATGATGGAGGAAATCTATGATTAGGTGAGAAAGTATATTCGGCATGTCAAGAAGTGCTATGTTATTTTGCATTCTAATTATCCCGATTCAATTTAAAAGATTTTGAAACTTCTCAAAATGAAAATTAAAAGGTTTCGAAGATTAATTGTGTTAACACATATCTGAATCTAGGACACATGTGTGGAAGGATACTGACGGGCTAATGTGGGGAAGAAAGGGATTAACCACCTAATCCCATTTTTAAAGCAACACTAATCATGTTTAGAACCACCCTTTTTTTCCCTAATTACAAACCGAGAAGTTTAAACCCCACAAGGCCCAACCCCATCCTTCGTCTCAAATCATGATTGGGAGAGACTCCCATAATGACTATATTACCACGACACAGCCCCATGATTTACAAAATGTGCCACCCGATTAGGTGAAAACAACTTATCCTGTAATCTCAAACAAACACGATAAACCAAAAAGCACCAAAAATAAGAGTTTTAAGTTTTTTTTTTCATTTTTTTAAAGAAAGTATAATATGGGCAAAGTCTTGTTGGTTCACTTCATTCATATGAACAAATTGTCATTGTATCTCGGATATACTCACCTTGGTAAATTAGTTGTTAAATTCTATTCCGGTAACACGAGTGTGAGTTAAATATCTACAAAGTGACAAGCAATTTTCTCAAGAAAAACAACTATGTGGTCATTTTTAAGACAGAAGTTAGAATTTCATCCCAACGAATAAGAACAGTCAAGCCCTTGAAATCAAATCAGAAACAAAAGCTTCCCCACAAAGGAATCCGGATAACCTTCAAGGGAGGGAGGGATACGATCGTCAATTAATAAAATCGCAATAATTTCGATGCTGCAGAAGCGGTGACAATTCCGTCTCTGCGTACGAATTTCCCATCCCCCCAGCAGCGGGCCCCTCGCTATGACCGACTATTACTCTGCACCCTCCCCATCTGTCAATTGACCAAACTATCCCTCCTTCTCACTTTCTTTATCAACCCAGAACATAAACGACGAAACAAAGGCAAAATCGTAAATCAAACCAAAAATAACCCTATACACAGTAAAAATAAAAATATTCAGTGGTAATTGATTGCGGATCGGATAAGGGGGTAAAGTAATTATTCGGATTTGTGGGGTCCGAATTGCAATATTATCGCTCTCTCGATCGTTGGCGGGTCCCATACCTTAATTTGCAAGTCGTACTATGTTCTGTGGGCCCTTTTTTTTTAAGAGTAGGATAACGTTAAAATGAGAAACTGGGGGTTATGATACTGAGGCGGTTTGGGTTTGTCGTGTAGTGAGTACACGTGTCGGGAGCAGATGTAATGAGATGGTTGCACGGCAGCTTGAGTTGATGACACGTGGATTATATGTGGCTTTGAACGAGGCCGGGTGGTTCGTGTGGATTATCGAAATGATGATGATGATGATGATGATAATGATAATGATAATAATACTACGTCTATTTTTATTTATGAAATAATAATAATAATAATTTTATTATATTTTATACATCTATAAATCTTTTTCTTTTTTTTGCATTTTGGTTTTTTTAAAAAAATCTAGTGGAAACTCTCTCCCAGACAGAAAAATGAGTCTGTGTTAAATCGGATTTGTTCATCAGATTGCGATGAGAATATCCATATTAGTTGGTATTTCCAAAAACTATTTTCATTTTCATTAAGCTATAACTTACCCACTGCATACATGTTCCTTCACATTTGTCCTCGTTGGAGCACCGGGAAAAAAGAGCATAAAAAAGAAGATCCTCACTATTTTTTCTTTTAGTTTTAAAATTGATATTTATGTAATTTTAACTACACAAAATATCAGCATTATTTTTTATTCTTTCCAAATATCATTAAAATAATTCATTATAATTTTACTTTACAAACATGCAGACCCTAATTTTTAACCCTAATTAAATTATATCGCCCACCGTTACCGTTGACTCACTCTTGTCTTCGTCGGAAATCGTCGAAACTGCAGTATGTCGTAATTAGTACACCATCTGTCACTACATCATCACCATTTGTCAGTACACCGTCATCACGCATCACCATCCACAACAGTATGCCGCCACCATACATCACCATTCGTTAGTGTAACGACGCGACATTTTTATAATTTACAAACACGTGACGTCACTGTCGTTACAGACAGATATCCATAGTAAGGCAATATTTGTATAGGGTCTACTGACAAGAACGAAAAAAAAGCATCAACTGATATGATTATATATCTCAATCTCCATATTATATAACGCAATCACAAAATAACGCAATCCAAATGCAGTTATCATACAATAGTTCACGACTACATTCAACAGTAGAAGGTACGAGTAGTCAATTATTATAGTTCCCTATTGTTTGACCTTAAGATCCAATTATTACAGAACAAGATCCTCCTTACAATAACGGAGAGATCCAGCCTTAACTCACGTCTACTCTGAAGCCTCTCTATCTCCATCATTACCTAATAATAGAGGAAACAAAACCAAAAACAAAAGAAAACTCATGAGCAAAGAATCACTCAATAGATCCCGCGTACTGCCAAGACTGCACGTGCTAAGAACTACCCTAACACATGTGTAGTTGTCAAGTGATAGTATATCAAAACCCAATTATCATCAATGTCACAGTTTTCTCCTTTTGGCCCCTTTTTCATTTACCTATTTTATCCGTGTTCTTACACTTTTGAATTTATTATTTCACTTAAAACCACCAGAGGATTATGTCAATAAACATGCTCGAATCAAATCTGTATGGTACTTAACCAATGGAGATTCCTTTCACTCTTACCATGAGACCACATCGGCACGTCGTCGATTGACTCCCTACAAACAACTGTCCAGGGACCATTCTATAGGGTGCCTTCGATACAGGGACCGCACCTGACACCAGATCGATGCCAAAATCAATCTCCCGTCTTGGCGGCATCCCTGGAATTTCATCTAGGAACACGTCTGTGTACTCGTTGACTACATGTATTGCCGTTATGTCTCTATCTGTCTCGAACGGGGTTTTGAGGCTACATAAATACCCTCGACACCCTTTCCGTAACAGTTTCTGGACGGTCATTGCTGACACCAAGCAAAGTTCAGGTGTTGAGCCCTCTTCGTGGAACTTTATTTTTCCACCTTTAGGACTTTTCAAGTGTACTAACTTCTTTTCGCAGTCAATGATTGCTTTATGTTTCTCGAGCTAGTCCACATCAAAGTGATGCAGGTGAAATACTATGAGGTCAATGGAAAACTCCTCACCCCGATCTCTATAGGGGCTTGGGCAAGGAGATTAGTGCATGAAGTAGCGTTACCGTTGGGCAATCCGATGTTGATTATCTTATGTAGGGAGGTGATGGCCATGTCGTGTCTATCCGTGAAGGACATAGACACGAAAGAGTGTGTCGCATCGAAATCAAACAAGACATAGACCTTGCGAGAGAGTAGTTGTAAGTTACCCGTCACGGATGCACCACTCTGCTGCGCTGCAAGAGGGTCCATGGAGAATACTCGACCTCCTGGCCTGTTGGTGGACCCTGCTGAATGCTTGCTAGGGGCGCCCTCACGGGATCCGGATGCAGTTCCCTTGGAGCGGGTTGGAGTGGCCGTCATCTTCTTGGGACAGTTGCTGCTCCTATGCCCCGCCTCTCCGCAGTTGAAGCAAGTGAGGATAGTCGTACGACACACTTGAGCAAAGTGTCCAGGTAGACCACACCAGTAACATAGATCGTTGAAGCGTCCTCGAGGCCCAGAGACAGTACGATGACTACCCCCTTGACTCAGTGGTGACTCGCGGTACAGGCTGGCCTGACCTCGAAATCTCTTCGGTGAGCCGTCGTAGGATAATGGGTTGCCTTGGTAGGGCATCTGAAATGTCGGGCTATCCCCCGACCCCGAGCCTGAGTAGGATGATTAACTGGACCGCTTCCCTCCCCGGTTTTGAAACTCCGCTCCTGATTGAGCACTGCTTCGTAAAGATCTTGAAAAGTGTCGAACCTCATTGCAGCAATCGCCGTCTTAAGCCTCTGGTTGAGGCCCCGTTTGAATTGATTCTTCTTCTTCTTCTCGGTGTGGTAAAAGGACGGGGCGTACGGTAGTAGTTTTGTGAATTTCACCGCGTACTCTACCACTGTCCTGTCTCCCTGTCTCAGGGAGATGAGCTCCTCTTCCTTTCGGTCCCTAAGTTGCTTCGGGTAATACCGAAGTAGTTGTGTGAACCGTGCCCAAACTAACCCTGGGGTCCGAGCACGATCTTGTACCGTGTGCCACCAAGCGTCCGCCTCTCCCTTGAGGTAGTACACAGCATAGTCCACACTCCAATCATTTAGACATCGTACTGCAGCGAATAGTTTTTCGTACTCTCGAATCCATTCCTCCAGGAAGGTGGGGTCTCCTTCCCTAGTGAACCATGGAGGGTTCTGTGCACTAATGTTTCGCCAGATCGTGTCCCTATCCTCTGCCAGCGGAGGCCCTCAGTTTCTGGCCCGAAGGAGTTCGTCCACTAAGAACTCCGTGACTCGGTCGGTGGGTGGGTTCCTAACTTGCTGTCCCCGTGAACTCCCAGCCCCCGGGTTCTTGTAGTCTCGGCCTTGTAGGACAGGAGCATCAGAAGAGAAGTCATGATAGTAGTGAGGATTTATGGTAAACTATGATAGCTATAAATTAAAAAGAAAATTTCCTTTAGTTGTGATGGAAAAATTAATGATAATAGAGTTTGACAGATATTTATAAAACCGAATGCGGTAGTCACACAAATTCAATTCCACACAAAGACAATCTATTGGTGTCAAGTTGTCACACGTTACACAAAGTAGGGTACAATAATTGAAGCACAGACAGACGTGACCCGATCACAGTGTCTAGTATCCCACGCGTTTATAGTACTGAAATCTTATCCTCTACTGTCTCCCAGCCTTATCCTTTCGGACTTATTACAATTGATTCGTCGGGAATCCCGCTTAAAAATGATATCGTTCGGTTTTGCCATTTATCACCATGTCGTCATAAATCTCACTCAGTATTTCATCAAAACCCACTCGCCACTTGTCATCCTTAAAGTACTTCTCGTTCGGCTTTCCATTTATGAGCAGATCAGCATATTTTTCTCAAAAGAATTTGAACTCTTCTTCAGGAAGGGATTTCAATAAAATCTTTGCCTAAAAGACCGGGTGCTTAAAGCATTTGTTCAGGTCGATAGCCTTTGGCAGGGAGTGGTCACGAATCCAATCGATGTGCTCACACAGACGGGTCCTAGTGTGATAGCGAGGTGTCATTTCTAGCACGTCCTCCACCTCCACTTCAACACCAAAATTCATTCTGCAACATCATAACGAAGCACGTGCTCAATAAGTGTACATGAACAATTGTAACTTACAATACTTTCGTTCATACGCTTCTAACTTATGCTTTCCCTAGGTTCTTTGTAGACCCTAAGCTCTGATACCATTTTGTAACGCCACGATATTTTTATAATTTACAAACATATGACATCACTGCCGTTACAGGCAGATATCCATAGCAAGACAATATTTGTATAGGGTCTACTGACAAGAACGAAAAGGAAGCATCAACTGATATGATTACATATCTTAATCTCCATATTACATAACGCAATCACAAAATAACGCAATCCAGATGCCGTTATCATACAATAGTCCAGGACTATATTTAACTATAGAAGGTACGAGAAGTTAATTATTACAGTTCCCTATTGTTTGATCTTAAGGTCCAATTATTACAGAACGAGGTCCTCCTTACAAAAACGGAGAGATCCAACCGTAACTTACGTCTACTCTGAAGCCTCTCCATCTCCATCTGTACCTAATAATAGAGGAAACAAAACCAAAGACAAAAGGAAACCCATGAGCAAAGAATCACTCAGTAGACCCCGGGTACTGCCAACGACCTAACTGCACGTGCTAAGACCCTAACACATGTGTAGCTGTCGCTTGACAGTATATTAAAACCCCATTATCATCAATGTCACAGTTTTCTCCTTTTGGTCCCTTTTTCATTTACTTATTTTATCCGTGTTCGTACGCTTTTGAATTTATTATTCCACTTTCGACCACCAGAGGATTATGTCAGCAAACGTGCTCGAATCAAATCTGTATGGTACTTAACCAGTGGAGATTCCTTCCACTCCCACCATGAGACCACATCGGCACGTCGTCGATTGACTCCCTACAAGCAACTGTCCAGCACCCGTGTTGCCAGGGGGGCTAAGTCCTGCCGTAACCCCGGGTCCCTGCAAATATTTACCCAGCAACCCCTAGTGGCATACCTGCAAACACTGTCCAGCATCTAAGTCGCCAGGATGAGCCCATGTCCCTACGCAACTTTCGAGTCCCTCAAACTAATGTCCAGTGCCTCAACGACATCATCACATCCCCCTAATGGGAAGCTAATCTTCCCCTAACACATCAACACATCGTCGATTGGCTCCCTGCAAGCAACTGTCCAGCACCCGTGTTGCCAGGGGGGCTAAGCCCTGTCATAACACCGGGTCCCTACAAACATTTGTCCAGCAACCCCTAGTGGCATACCTGCAAACACGGTCCAGCATCTAAGTCGCCAGGGTGAGCCCATATCCCTACGCAACCTTCGAGTCCCTGTAAACCAGTGCCCAATGCCTCGACGATAATACTAAATCCATATAAGAAAAACCGAACCTCTCCTTCGTCCCGATACCATCCTCGTACGATGCTAAACATTTTAATTAGTTACAACGTATACCATTTCGTCGATTATCTACTTATCACTTGGTAGATCCTCAAGAGATATGGTTTATTCATTTCATGATTATCGAATTTATTAGAAAGCATTATCTTGTTCGCCCCATTTTTATTCGTTTAATTCTCCATTCTTAGTTAGCATCTCAATTAAACTTATCCCATCATTTATATTCGCGTATTCATCGACGATTCATTGTTATACGTATATACGTTACATTTGATTTTATTTAGTATTAAATTATCGTCAATCGTTACGTTAATAGTGATTATCCACCAACCAATCACCCCATACACCATCCTCATCTCCTAGACTCACCGCAACCTGTGGATCATCGTCTCAATACAGTCCCAAACTCCAGCAATTCACACCATCGAACATCAGAGCATCTCAAACAGTCTCAAATCACAATCAAGGGAGTTAGGAGGGGTTGGGCTATCTTAGGTGCGAGGAAAATCGGAGCAGGGCGTCTGCTGGCTGACTGTGGCGGGGATGGGTAGCGGGGCTGCGGTGGCGACTGGTGTCGGGATGGGTGGTGCGGCCGTTGGGACGATGTTGGGTTGCGGCTGCGAGGAATTGGCGATGGTGGCTGGCTGCCTGCCTGGATCGGGCAACTGACGACGATGGTGACGTAATCTGGGCGCTTGCTGCGCGGGGGAGGGTCGTGGCGACGGTTGGTCAGGCGGCTGAGGGGCGGTGGCGCGGGCAGGGTAGGAAATAGGAGGAAAGGAGAGGAAGGAAGGAAGGAGCAGGGCGGGGCGGCGGCGGCGACGGGTTGCTCCCTGGCGACGGCTATGGCTGAAGGAGGAAGGCAGGGGAGGGGGAAAGGGAAGGAA
>JAOVYX010020533.1:0-16921 GCA_035668315.1 Drosera spatulata | reverse complement strand
AATGCTAGGAGTCTCTGACCAATCTAAGCAAGTGTGGACTAGATCGCCTCAAATTGGATGTTCGTTCCTTTGTTGAGAATAAGAAAGCTAGCTTGCCGATGTGTGCTTTGAATCAGGTGAAGGAGATATTTGCTTGTCTTCTTTATGAATGATATGTACATCTTCGAAGACACTGTAAACCTGTTTTCTTAGTTTTTTCCTGGCTGGTGCAATGAACAGTTGAAGGATATAATCATAGAAGGTGCTCACCCTCTTGCTCCATCCCTGAAGAAATTTAGTGGATTGACGGTCGAAGATAGTTGTGAGAAAAGTTTCCTTTCAGAAGATGGTGAGAAAATAGCACCTTCACCAAGAAATGATCAAGTCAAAGTAAACGGTGGAGCCACACTGGCAAGAGGTACCCAAAATTCTCCTTGCCTTCTAGACAGAAACAAGGTTCGACCAGAAGAATCTCAAAATATGACTACTTCAAAAAAGAGGGACAGGCCTTGCTCGAGTAATGGAGTTTTTGGTTTGGAGTCCCTCAGGGACTTCAACAATGGTGGTCCCCCCAGTAAGATGCTCAAGCAATCTGCTTCATGCAGCTTGCCTCGACCCGAATGCCCTTTGGATTCCTGTGATTTTGTGTCGCCATCGACTATTGCGTCTGACAATGTTAAGCCTGTAGATGTTGAAGCAAGTAGGATTGGACAAGAAAGCAAGAGTGGAAAAGTCCTCTTAAATGATGGCTTTGAGAAGCTGGCTGTTTCTCAAAATCGGGTTGGATTTCATTGTAAACAATTTCTTGTTTCTGGTGAAGGTAACAATCCTCTCATTGCTTCTGAGGATGTAGATGGGAAAAATACTTGTGCTACTGAAGACAAAGACAACTGTGAGGATTACCTGAGGGATGGTGCAGACCACCCTGAGCATTACCGGAGGGATGACACAGACCACCCCGCGGATCACCCAAGGGATGGAGATGACCATCCCAAGGATCACCTGAGGCATGGCGAAGAAAACTCTGAGGATCACCTGAGGACACGTGTGGTGGATGATGCTCCTTCAGGTAACGATCTTGCGAACACAACTGCTATTGAAAACCAAGAAACCAAAGATCCGGTGGACCTGGAGCCTGGAAATATCACCTCAAATGGCAAAGAACAATCAGTTGCTGCAGAAGATGTGGCATCAGATACTGGAGCAAAAAGAACAGGATATAGTAATCATGACAAGGAGATTGATGTTGATAAAGAAAAGCATGAGTTCTTGAGCTCTCAGCAGTTGTTGAGTCAAGAGTTATTGGCAACAGATGACTGGACTGAGAAGAATCTTTGTGTGCGGTGCTACAAAGGTGGTGAACTGCTGAGTTGTAGTTACAATGGCTGCCTAGTCGCGATACATGAGAGTTGTTTGCTCACAGATGCGACATTCGACGGCAGAGGTCGATTCTACTGTCCTTTCTGTGGGTATTCACGTGCAATTTCAGAGTACTCTAAGGCTAAGAAAAAGGTATCCACAGCAAGGAAAGTTTTATCCCAATTTATTGGTGGAAGTGGTGGCTCTGGGCCATCTGATTCGAGTCATCCTAGGATGTTTCCTGGTAATGATCCTAGTTGCACAAACTCAACTAGAAATGCTGATAAAATGGATGACGGGGAACATGTCGAAAACAACCTCGTGGAGAATCCCAACGAAGGCATTACACAGGAGCCTCTAGTCCTTTGTTCTGGTGGTACGGTACCAGTTGAGGATGAGATTTTGAAAGCAAGAGGTGCACCATCAAGTTCATTTGTGCGAAGACAAGAGGAGGGGATGGTCACGGAGAAGCAGCCTTTTGATAGGTCAAATGGACCGCAGCATGCCACCGAAGTCAACCCTTGCATGGATACTGCTGAAGAATCCCACGTAATTCATTGCCCTGTCCGTGGTAATGGGACCGACGTTGGGGTAGGGATTGATCCAGAGGTTCCGAGCCCAGGGGTCCCATCTCAGTTAAAAGGTGCCCCTTGTGCAAACGGGCGGCAGCTAGCGACTGAAGTTATTCCTTGCAGTGATACGGCTGAAGAATCCCATGGAATTGTAGGACCTGTCCTTAGAAATGAGACTGATGTGGGAGTACGGATTGATCCAGAGGTTCCGTGCGCAAGGATACCATCTCCGGCAAAAGGTGCCCCTTGTGCAAATGGATTAGTAAAAAGTGTCCAATCTGATCACTGCCGTGATGCTGTCGAATCGTCCAAGAGAAAAAGGGATCCTGATCTTCCAAGCGAAATAGGCAATGGCATAGGAATTGAGCATGAGGTTTCAGGACAACCTATTCCTAATAAGTCAAGGGATGCTCCTTCTGAATCAATTAGTGACCGAGATGGCTTTGGAGGAGATAAAGTCGGTTCCCCTTTTAAGTATATATTTGCAGGCAGACAGCGAAAAGATCATATGTAAGTTCCTTTTCTTAGATATCTTGTTGTTCCAAACAAATTATCTCCCATTCATTTCGATATCAAGTTCTTCTATCATCCTTTACGGGTATCCAGATCTAGTTTTCCACTGAAAAGAACTGGCATCTTGCTACATCATTTGAAAAACCAAGCGGTATTCCAACACTTATACCTCCATTGTCCCCAAGATTTTTCAAGTATCCTAAAGATTTGGGAACATTTCTGATACTAGATGCCCTGTTTGAAGGATGGAACAAACTGTTTCCGTCACTAGCTTGGTCCTGTGCCTTGTAGCATCCTATTAGTTACTGAAATAGCCTTGTTAAAGGAGTTCAAAACTTTTTCTGATAACTTTGGCCTGTTTCGGGATTCTGATGGAAGAAGAAGATAGCCTGTTTAATCTGTTAATATATTTTCTTGTGACTTGCAGACCATATGAAGGAGTTCTCCAGTCGAGGCGCAAGAAAGTTCCATGGACTGCTGAAGAGGAAGACATGTTGAAGGTACCTTTCACCTTTCAAACTTTCTGAAGCTCAACTTGTTATTAGTTATGCTCTAGAATCTTTTTGCATGATAAATATATGACACTACATATGACGAGAGGAATTGACGAAGATATATTTATATGTTCAAAAGCTGGGTGAATCGAGTGGAGGAGTGCTTATGGAGTTGTAGGTGATCCAAGATGTACGAGTCAATCTTAGGAATACATATATGATGATTGTTTGGCCAGCAATTTTTGTATTTAGTTGAGCGCTGCAAGCTTCAGGGATGATTACAAAGAAAATGGAAACGGCAAAACTAGTAGAGAAATAACAAGAGTTTTGATTAACGTGGTATTTTGGTGTACGACTGTGAGACGAAGCTCTTGTGCACTGATAATAGGGTTTCAAAAGTCCATGAAAGATAGTTTAGGATGGAAATGAAGATGATGAAGATCCATATAAATATTGTAAAATAATGTCATTATATCTATGCATCTTATTCTTGTCGTATTAATTTTCTGCATCATCTATAGTGCAAGATCCATTTCTTCTTTTCACACAAACCGTATTTTCATTTGCAGGAAGCAATGGCTAGATTTGCGGAGAATGAAACAAGAGCCATCCCGTGGAAAATGATGTTGGAGTTTGGCCGACCTGTGTTCTTGAAATGCCGAACCCCAGGAGATCTCAAGGACAAATGGAAGAATATGCAGAAAAAACTTAGCAGGGGTGCAAAAGAACCCCTTCGTCACCATAGTTGAATTAGCCTCGATATGTACATTTTGATCTACCGCAGTGTTGGTAGCATCTTTTGCTAGCTAATGCATCTATACCACTTGGTCTCAGGCGGTGGCTTTTTTTAGCTAATGCGTCTATACCACTCAGCCTGAGGCAGTGGCTTTTGTTAACCAATGCGTCTATACCACTAAGCCCGAGGCAGTGGCTGTTGTTAACTAACGCATCTATACCGGTTGGCCTGTGGTGCCTGTATAGTCTATAGAATTTTAATGTGGCTGTGACTAGTTTGCCCGAGTTGCTAGTAGATGGAACACAGCCGCCGCTTTTGTATTATCCCTGCAAACTATGTTCGTCTTAACGCTATATAAAGTCTTGTACATTGCTGTTGTGGCAAAGATTCTAGAAATCCATCTTTTTCAGGAGAGTTATCTTCATGTTGTTGAAGTGAATATCAGCTGAAAAACACATCGCCGTGCGCCATTGTCATTTCACAGTTTCATGCTCATTGCGCCTAGGATAGTCGTATGGCTTGTACTAGGCGCATGGCTTGTCTTCCACCAGAACACGGAACCATTCAGACAATACACTCAAGCTTTTGGCTAGTCTATCTATCTACTGTATCAAAATTGACACTAATTTTAAAGGAAGACCGCATACGAAACATACTGATAATGAGATCTGCAAATCTGGTTGAACTCAGTGTACAAATCTGATCAACTCAGCATACAACATATGTCGCGTACAATCAGCTTTCAATACGTAAGAAATACTAAGGTGAGATCGCTATCTCATGTGAACGGGGACAACAAGTACAACAATGTTACTTTCCCGAAGAGAAAACAAGATGAAGCTCAGTCCTCATCCACGGCAGACAAAAAAGAGTACAGCAGCAGCAGCTTCGAGGGTCAAAACTCTTGAGACTAATGCTTACTTGAAAATCAAGGCGTCTCTTCCAGGTCCAACACCAATGTAATGTATAGGCACACCTATCAGCTCTTCCATCCTTTCAACATATCGTCGTGCAGCTTGAGGAAGGTCTGAGTACTTTCTGATAGATGAAATGTCGCTCTGCCACCCAGGCAAAACCTCATACTCCACCTGCACAGATGCCAATCACATCAGAAACTATACTCCACAAGAACTTTGCGTTACCTGGTAGGCTTGGTACCATGATTTAACATGGAATTCTTCCCGGGGTGGTATGTATTGATGGCTGTACTAATCTAACTTTGAGCATTTAACTTAACCAATGCTAGACGGCGACAATGACATTACAAACAAGGAAGTCACTACTTGGGATCAGGGATAAGAAGAAAATAACTAGCCTTCAAGCGTTCAAGAAGACGGAGATTAGATGGGAAAGAATTAATTGGGGTTCCATCGACATCTTTGTATGTGACACCCAACTGAATTTCAGGAAGATCGGATAGAACATCCAGTTTGGTGAGATTCAGAGAAGAGAAGCCATTGATCTGACAGCAGTACTTGAGAGCTACAACATCAAGCCAGCCACATCGACGAGGACGACCGGTTGTGGTCCCAAATTCCTGTCCAGCGAATCTCAGAAGGTCGCCACCTTTACCCAAGATCTCTGTAGGAAACGGACCTGAACCAACTCTTGTAGTGTATGCTTTAACCTACAACAGAAACAAATGAGACAGTTTCACAAGTGCTATTGCTGGTGTGTATAAGAAATATATAAGAAAACAGAGAGTCGCAGAGTAAAGAGCATGAATCATCAACCTCATTTAGCAATATAAACGAACAAATAAGCAACGAGAAATATTATAGCAATGCTGGAACCATCATGTAACAGCAAACAGCTCCATGCTTGCATGAACTGGACACATATAACATAAGACGATGCATGAACAGAAAGGGAGAGGAGGAAAGAGAGACGAAGGTATCAACAAAGAACAAGGAAATCAGAATGAAAAGCTGAAAGTTAATTTGAAACTTACTACTCCAATAAGGTCACCAACAATGCGAGGAGCAATACCAAGACCTGTGCAAATGCCACCGGCCGACGGGCTAGAAGAAGTCACAAAAGGGTAGGTTCCAAAATCAATATCCAACATAGTCGCCTGGCCTCCTTCAACCAAAATATTCTTGTTCAGCGATATGGATTCGTTGATGACATGAACAGTATCAGCAATAAAGGGTTCCAGCCTCTCGGCGAATTGCTTGTACCTCTCAACTTCTTCCTTGAGCATTTCTGGGGTATACTTAAAATCTTTGAATCTAGAAGCTGCATCTATCAACAAGACCTCAAGCTTCTGAGGAAAGGTATCCATGTGCCGAAGGTCTCCTACCCTAATGCCATTTCGAATCACTTTACTAGAGTAACATGGTCCAATTCCTCGTCTTGTAGTTCCGATGAAAGACTTGGCAAGCTCAGCTTCTCTAAGACCATCCACTTCTTGATGGAAATCAAATAAGAGATGAGCACGATCTGATACCAGTATCCTACCCTTGCAAGAGACCCCATTGGATTCAAGCCTATCAATTTCTTCAAAAAGACCAGGCAAATGTACGACGACTCCATTTCCAATGATGCAGTGAGTCTCCTCATTGAGGATACCAGAAGGAACTAGATGAAGAGCAAACTTTTTCCCTTCCGAGTTGTAGATTGTATGTCCAGCATTAGCTCCACCCTAGCATCAGCATAATTAAACAAAATCAAGCATAGAAAAGCAGCATGAAAACTACAATAAGTTCCAACAAAATTTCATACTCGTCATTGTCTGAATTGAGGTATGTCTGAGTTGAGTTAACATCATCTCCTAAATTCATCAGAAAACATGAAGCTGCATAATATTTTGGAATTTACATGTGTTTCGCGTCCTGTGAAACATATATTTCCTTTTATCATGTTCCTCTTTTGAAATGATGCTTTGCATCCTTGAATAAGGAGCAAAAAGAAGCATGCACGACAGTACCTCTCAAAACATAAGATCAAGGTTTTCTGAACCAGGAATCGTACCGGAATCGATATTTTCAAAACCGAAACGGTTCACCGATACGGGGATGTATCGGTCCGATTCACCCCCGAATCGGATTGATTCACTCCGATTCACCTTTTTTGCTGCATGAATAATTTCAAACATCATATAAAAAAGCATAAATTACTAAAATAGAAATTCAAATTCACTTAATACATAAAACCCATAAAATTTACAGAAATGAAGAATGTCGAGCGGCTTCATAATCAAATCATGATGAAGATCGATCATATCCACCATAATTGTCATGTCCATCATATCTCCTATGTCCTTCTATATCATCATCATCATCTCACCGCGATCACAATCATCATCGTCGGAGAAAGTGTCGTCTCATCGGCTAAAGCATTTTTCACCTGGGGATTTGGTTGACTATCCATCGTATCAAGTGCTGACTCCTTCAATTCCCTTATTCACTTCACAAGTGGATCCTCAACATTGAATAATTCATCAAGATCAATTGAATCTTCAAGAGGTTTGTTAATTCTCCTGATGTGTTGGAAATCGAGATCAAGAGAAGGGTTGAAAATCGAGGGCAGGGTTCGAGTTCTGTCTTTTTGGTGTGTTGGACAACGATGAGGAAGAAGATAAAGGGAGAGAAATTGATTAGGTGAGTTCGACGAGTAAGGCGAGTGGTTGAATCGGGAACGATACACCCCGAGTCAGGCCGATTCAATGATTGAATCGGGAACGATTCACCCGATTCACCTTGATTCACAACTCGTATAGAGTACATCGACGATTCACCCCTTGAACCGGAACCGGTTTGGCCAAAACTGGAACGATACACCCCGATTCACCCCAAATCTATCTGATTTGGCAAACCATGCATAAGATTGAGAACAGAACTAGTTCTAAGTGAGAATGTATTGGCCATTGCATTAGAAGTGATATAACTAATAGCCACATAAGACAGACGTCAAAGTTGACGACTTGACATAACTATTCATGCACCTACAGATTTTCCATAACAGTTTAAAGGATCAAGTGCCGGAATCTCACCAAAGGTGCACAAACCCCAAACCCACACTAGAAACTGCCAACACAACCATGGCCACGATGTAGAAAGCCTATGCGAAAATGCATTTGGAAGATCATCTATACTTAATAATTACTACTACTGTAATATATAACTAAACTTCAACATTATTATCGAATATACGTAGAATAGATCTAGTAGTAACACTAGCAACACATTACTTGATCTGTCCCAACATAGCTCCAACGTTTGCACTAATAAATATACATATTGAGGAACTATGTCGTTCAAAACAAGACAAACTTTTCACAGGACAAATCACGCAACTCACATAGCACTCCAAGGAGTAATTACCGTCACATAACAAATATGTACAGATAACAGTATATTAATTATTGTCCCATGACATGAATCAAAGTCTAACTCAGACGAATTCCTCTCCATACACTAACATTGCACCCACTTCGGGAATCAACAACAATAACAAACTTTCCAACACATAATCTAACTCAAATATCCACCAAATTCCATCAGCAAAACCAAATCAATTCCACAAACCATTCCCCCAACAAATTCTACACCATATACCTGACACCTTGCAACGATATCGAAATTCGGCGCAAGAATATCGACCAGCTTCCCTTTCCCCTCATCGCCCCACTGGCACCCCAGCACCCCCGCCACCTGACTCAGTCCCTCGATCCTCCTCCTCCTCTCACTCCCCTCCACCACCGTCGCCGCCGAGGAGGAGGCGGAGGAGCACTTAATTGCGAGCTTGGGGAGGGCGACGACGTCGAGGCAGCGGCGGAGGAGAGGTGAGGGTGAAGGGGGAGTGAAGGGGGATCGGTGAGGGGAGATAAGGGTGGTTTTGGGGGCGGTTAGGGTTCCGTGTGGGCGGAGCACGGCGGAGCTCATGGCGGCGGCGGCGGAGAAGAGTGAGGAAAGGGAAAGGGCAAAAGAAACAATTGGGGCTGTTAGAATGACTTTTATTGATTTTGTTATGAGTTTTTTTTTTTTTTTGCTAGTTACTCTTCCAATGCTAATTTTCTTTTAAATAATTCTCACTTTTGTTCACATACTAAAATTATTTAGACAAATTTAAATTTATCACCTCACACGATTTCGACAAAATATATATTAAATAAAAAAATATATGATAATGTTGTAATTTGTATGAATAAAGTATAAAAAACACAATCAATTTAACAAAATGTAGAAAACACAACGATATATTTATTTAATGAATCTGACTATTAAATACATTGTTGCATTATCTCGTTCGTGGCTTCTGCATTAGCCTCTTATAATAGATGGGGCATGAAAATAATTATCATGTTATATTTTATAAACAAATTAATACAGATAACATCATACATTATCACAAACCGTTCCACATAAACGACTAGTTCATTTTATCACCTGTTAATGCTTGGTGAGTTGGTAGCACATTGCTCCTTTGACATCCCTTTAAATACATAATCATAACAATTTGATTACAACATGTATGATGATCTTAACCCTTTTCAGTTGCATTTCATTTGTCGTTTTCATCTTCGGACGCGCCAACCAAATCCATCATATTGTGAGTTTATTTTTAAGGTCACATTAATCAATAATAAATTTTTCTATTTACAAATTTTTTTTATGATAACCTGAGATAAAATCCTCAGATCATCTTTCACCCACATCTCACTCCCTTAAATATTTTCAAACACACATCTGAACATCATTTCTCATTTTAATACACATTTACATTTTATTTAATATAATTTTTTTCAAAGCATCATGACCATTTTCATCTTCTCCCCAAATTCAAGTGCCTTGCTAAACATAAAATTCAGAATGGAACGAGTTTCAAGTATGACCAATTAGAAGTGATGAACATAGAACAGAAGATGACAACAATTACAATTGACACATCTTATTCATCGACCTAAGAATTACCACAACAATTTAAAGGATCAAGTAATGAAATCCAACCAAAAAGTATGAAACACCAAACCCATCCCAGAAAATTGTCAACATAACCATGGCCAAGAAGAAGAAAGCCTAAACCAAAATCCATTTAGTAGTATTGTTCTTAATACTCACTAATATTTTACTACTGAACATCAAAAGTATGATCTAAATTTAAAAGAATGCATCTAGTAGTAACTCTAGCAATAAATTACTTGATCTATCCCTAATTAATTCTGACATTTGCTACAATTAGTACTATTCATTGTTTTTAACATGGCTAATCGAAACTTTTAACAAATTACGTAACTCATATAATACTCCAAGAAAAGTAATTACTGTCGCATGACAAATACAACATGGATCAAATTCTACCTCGACAAACTCCTCTACACACTAACGCTGTGCCCACTTCGGGATTCAACAACAATAATAACAGACTTTCAACACATCATCTAACACAAATATTTGTTGGCATCCCTCATTGTGAGGAAGTTGGATGATGCATGAATTCATCCAATACATTAATCTATCGACATATGAACTCGTGTGATACACAAATCGACGTGGTGCACGAATCTATATGGTGAATGAATCCTTTTAAAGAAGACATGTCAAGGGAAGATGAACGCAACTATACCATGAATGTGAAGATCGGTGAAAATGCTCCTTATTCACCTATAAATATGGGACATTGGCACGCCCTCTAAGCATCTCATCCACATTAATCACAAACACAAGTTCTCATCCTTATAATCTCTTTGTAAGAAGTTCAAGAGGGTAGAAGTCATCCTCCTATCAAAAAGAAGTATTCCATCTCCGATTGATCAATCGAAAAGTGTTATACTTGTTATAATTCCAACATAGCAGCGAAGTGCTCTTTATTCTTATAATGGAGATATTTGGCTGGGTTAGGCACTATGGTCTTTCCCTTTCACATTGAAGGAGTTTTTCACGTAAAAAATATCGTGTGTCATCGTGCTCTTCTATCTTCATTCATCTTCACGCATAAACTTTGGGAAGAAATATTCCACATCATCCTTCCCTTAAATCCCAAAAATATGCACACCGGATCATAAATCA
Source organism: Drosera spatulata (assembly GCA_035668315.1). NCBI lineage: Eukaryota > Viridiplantae > Streptophyta > Magnoliopsida > Caryophyllales > Droseraceae > Drosera > Drosera spatulata. The sequence goes on along the minus strand of JAOVYX010020533.1, from coordinate 6,258 downwards.
TCAATCCAAACCACCAAATTCCATCAGCAAAACCAAACAACCTCAACAAATAATTCCCCAAAAAATCCTTCCTCATACCTAACATCTAGCAACATTATCAAAATTCGACGTAAGAATATCCACCACCTTCTATTTTCCTCATCGCCCCATTAACACCCCAACAACCCCCATTCTTCCCCCTCCTCAACCCCTCGATCCTCTTCTTCCCTCCACCACAACGCCGAGTCAACGAAGTTTAGCGAGGAGGAGGCGGAGCACTTGGTTGCGGGTTTGGGGACGACGATGAGGCCACGGCGGAGAAGGAAAGGGGATTGGTGAGGGGAAGTGAGGGGGGATTGGTGAGGGGAAGTGAGGGTCGTTTCGGGGGTGATTAGGGTTGTTGGAAGGAACATTAGTGACAATATGAATGCACCCCCGAAACATAGAACATAGATGATCAATAGAATAGATTCCAAATAGATGATACTAATAAAATGAACAATAGAACAATGAAACATAGAATATAGATGATCAAGAAACGAAGTTATCGGTGATTATCTCAAATAGATTCCCATGAATATTATACTGGACGTATGAAGATAATCTTGAGAATAAGGAGCAACCTTATCATAGAGCCATGAGCCCCACGGTCGCCATATAAAACCATAATCACGAAGAAAAGTTAGCAACAAACTTAACATCATTGCTTAAGCTGTTATTCGATCACTGTCTGGTGTAAGGACTCCGATCCGAACAACCTCCATGATGGGAGGTAGGACATAAATCAAAATGGAATAAATCGTCTCTAACTTGTGTTAACCTGTTAGGAAGCAAATGAAATTGAGCAAAAAATAGAATAGATGCAAAGAAACGATTTTTACGTGGAAAACCCCCTCGATGTTAGGAGTTAAAAACCACGAGGCCAAAGGCTACTTCAGAGCTCTACTATCAAAGAAATAATGGGTATACAAGATCCTCTTTAGATAGCACTAGACGTAAACTAATCTAGCTATCAATGAACAAAACACGGATCAATTCAACAAAGCAGATAGTCAAAACTGATCAGTTTCCTGCAGCCTTATTCAGACAACGATTTCTCAAGGCACACAACACCAAACTATGCACCATTAATTTTTGATTAAAGAGCAACAAAAGAGGAACATGCTTATCAAATTTGAGTCTAATCCAACCACGAATCAACCCCCAAATATCCTCTAGAAACTGACTACGCAGACCAAAAATTCTACACACAAAACTGCCGAGACCAACATTGCTTCTGCATAGCAAACGTTTGCTGCTGGAAACTTGTGAACCTATTGAGATCCAGCTATTGGAAACGCTCTTGGCTGCTGCTCAAACCAAGGCTCGATACCTTATGTCTTTTCCTCAAACGTGGCTGCTGAAGATCTCGATCCACTAGGGCAAAAATCCCTAACTCAAGATATATATATTTTTATACAATAATTAATTCAACCCAATAAAATTAGGTTCTTTCATATACTTAAATATGGACTTTGGGCTTCCTCCATAAAGGAGTGAACCCGACCCAACAAATCTCCCCCTCACAACGAAGTGGAGGAGCACGCCATTCCCACAATCGAATGACATACCTCAAACTTTTGTCTTGACAATGATTTAGTAAGCATATCAGCATCATTATCATCTGTGTGAATCTTCTCGAGATGAATATTCTTCTTATCAAGAACATCTCTAATCCATGTGTAGCGAGTACTAATGTGCTTCATCCTACCATGATATGTACAATTCTTGTTGAGATGAATTGTACTCTGGTTGTCACAATACAACACATAACGGTCTTGTTTGAACCCCATATCTTGAATGAATCTCTTTATCTAAAGCATCTCTTTAAACGCTTCCATAGCTGCGATGAACTCTGCTTCTGTCGTATAAAGTGCAACATATTTTCGTAATCTCGACCGTCAGGAAACAGCTTCTCCTAAGAAAGTCATCAAATAACCTGAAGTAGACTTACAACTGTCCACATCTTCGGCTAAATCTAAATCTGTATAATCGACCAACGACTACTTATCATTTCTAAAACAGAATTTGAGTTTGGAAGTACCTTGAAGATATCTCAATATCCACTTCATTGTTTCCCAATGAGCTTTACCTGGATTTGACTGAAAGCGACTCACAACACCAACTGCATGAGCTATATCTGATCTCGAACATACCATTGTGTACATCAAGCTAGCAACCACTAAAGCGTAAGGAACTCGTAACATATACTTTCTCACTTTATCTGTTGAAGGACTCTGATCAGCACTCAACTTAAAGTGTGAAGCTATAGGAGAGCTCACCACTTAAGAATTTCCCATTTTAAACTTCCGAAGTACTTTTTCAATGTATTTCTCTTGCGATATCCATAACTTCTTGGCATCTCTATCCCGATCAATTTCGATATCAAGGATCTTCTTCGCTGGCCCCATGCCCTTCATAGCAAAGGACTGACTCAACTATTTCTTCAACCTATCAATACGTGAAGCGTTCTTGTCAATAATCAACATGTCATCAACATATATCAATAGGATAATGAACTCATAGCTGAAAATCTCTACATAAACACAAATGGTCATCTTTGATCTTCCTGTAGCTATGCTGCTTCATAACAGACTCAAACTTCTTGTACTCAATGTGCAGGGGTTATCCTCTTTTCCTTTCCTAACAAAACCCTCTGGCTGCTCAATGTATGTTTCTTCTTGCAGATCTCCATGCGAAAAAGCTGTCTTGATATCCATCTGCCCAATCTCCAAGTCTAAGCTAGTTGTTATGCTTAGAACCACACTAACAGATGACAACTTCACAACTGGTGAGAATATCTTCTCAAAGTCAATACCCTTCCTTTGGGTGAACCCCTTGATAACTAATCTGCCTTTGCACTGCGTCTCTGAAGTCAACTCATCATGCTTCAACCTGAACAACCATTTGTTCTTTAAGGTTTTTCTACCTTTAGGAAACTCTACTAGGTCCAAGGTATGATTGTCGTGTAGCGACATTATCTCATCCTGCATAGCCTCAAGCCATTTACTCTGGTATTTACCATCTAAAGGCTCTGAATAAGATTCCGGTTCACTTGCATCAGTCACTATCACATACTTATCTGGAGGATATCTGACAGAAGGTTTCAGATCTCTAGCTGGCCGTCGTAGCTCAACATTCTGTGGAGCAATTTGTAGAACTTCTGTTGGAACCTCTACTGGGAGCTATGGTTCAAGAACGACATCATCAACAGGAATTTTGTACCGAATGATGAAGCAGTATGATGATGATGATGGAGATCAGGACCATGGAAAGCCAAGGCATACTCTCAATTAGATAAATGATCTACCAAACATCTGGGGGCAATGGAACCATGCTCAAGAAACAACATTTTTTTTACTTTCTTTAACCTTCAAATTACCCCACAAGCTATCATGTATCGAATGAAATTATCTGAAGAGATCAAGTTCAAGTGTTAAATATGGGGATCCTGTGAAATGTAATAAGTTTTACATACCTGGAGCTATTGTAAAAAAATGGATCTTACAGATGTATAATGCTCATGATGAGAAATTTGACAACAGTAAGGATCAAGCAGGGGAACTTGTCACAAACTCTGATGTCTTAGGCTCTCACAGGAAGGTGCATGCTGGAGAATTGAACAACGAGTCAAGATTCTCAAAGGAGCAGATCCAGGATGCTATAAAAGTAGTATGTTTGTGACTTCAGAGTTTCAAGGCTTACAAGGGGTGCAGGAAGGAATGCAAGGCTGATCTGCATACGATATCACTACTATAGCAAGGTTTCAGCAATACTATATCAACTAAGGGGGAGAGTCTGCTGCACACAAATCCTTCACTAATGACAGCAAATAGGGGAAGAGTCCAACAACGAGTACTAAGGGGGAGATACAGTCTTAACCCTACTGATTCAACGAGACAAAAGCAGTAGAGTACTAGGCCTAATATGAATGTCTCAAAAACCTTTGTATTTTTATTTTTTCAAAAAGATGTATTCTTTTAGGAATATAAAAGAAATGAGTTGAGTTTATCTTCTTGTTGTTTAGATAGAGTTTACTATCATCAATTTAGGTAGAGATTGTTGAGTCAAACCCATGGATGTATAGACTTTGAGTGATAGACAAACTCTAATCTTTGAATATTTTAGTATGTACGAAGGCTGAGGCTGGTCTGCTAGGAAACTGAGCTTGCAATGGGTGTACAGTAAGGCTGGTTCAGAGAGGTATGCAGCAAGGTTGGTTCATAGAGGATCGTAGTAAGGCCAATCTAAAGGAACGCAGCAAGGCTAATAACATTGAGGTCATGAGCAAAGAGACAGTAAGGGTTAGGCATTTGGGCTTCTACATCAAGGATTGGTTGATCCTAGACTACTTTCGGTTGACGAAGGTTACTGCAGCAAGGCTGAGGTCAACAGAAGGGTTCAGATGAAAGACAGGTTAATCCTGAATTGTTTCTATGAGGTTACTATAGCAAGACAGGGGACTATAGAAGGGTTCAGATGATGTCATTTCAAGGGTTTTTTTGATAGATTCTTGCCTTTTCACGTTATTTGAAGTTGTTTTATGATTTTTTTTTATCATTTTTCATTTGTTTTTGGGAGTTTTAAAGAGATTTGAGTTGCTTTTATGGTGCATTTAGCCTTTACAAGTGTTTTTGAGTGTTTTAAGCTCATTTCAAGGGTCTTTTCATAGTAGATTTACAGTTTCTCTTGTGTTCACTCAGTTCATGCTCTGTGTATGAGTCAAAGAATCCATGTTTAATATGGCGAAACAAATCTTATCATATCATAATACAAATGGAACGACACAATCACAACATGCGACCATGAGTTAAAAGATTAAAATCGTTTTTTTAAGGCAATCTGGCATTCATCAAAATAATCTGCAATGAATTAGCAGAAGTTTCAAAAAAATGGACTACGATTACACCTGGGGAGACGCATGAAGTGAATTCGGACCATGAATCAGATTGAAAACCAAAGCGAAACTCATTCATGAATAAACTTTACTTTTATCGTAATATTTTGCACTCTTAACCAATCTAATAGTTAAAGCATGTTATAATATCAATAATCAATTGATTGTATATTGATTTTTAAGTGTGACACCTTATTTTGATCCTAACATAATATATAAAATAAGTAACTCTAATAATTCTAATTAATTTGAAGTGCTTAACGACACTGTTTAATAGCCCACAAAGACTTATCCCTACCGATCGACTTATCTTAGTTCTATTGGGTTAAACAATCAAAGACGAGTGGTTAGTGCATATAAGGCTAAGACTAAGCTAGACAAATGGCAATAAATGCTAAGTAATCGGTTGTGGTAAGTGATGGAAGGTAGGGTCGTGACACGTCTTCATAGTGCAGGATCATTTCGTCACTCTAATCTATTTGTCGCTCAAGTGGAGGGGTTGTAAGTCATACACTAGCCTCTCCAGATCTACAATAAATCTCATCCCTAAGCAATGGTATGCTTGAACTTGTTATACATTACAAAACAGCGAAGGAGGCTTGGGATGTCTTGATTCTGAGAAATGATGGCACGGATGAAATCCGTGAGTATAAGTTAAATCTTCATATTCAGCAAATATGAGCTCATCAACATGAATGATAATGAGAGTCGAATGGGTTGAAATGGAATGTGATGATGAATTGGGGATGAAATCCATGCTAGTTGTATGACTCGGGTTGTGATTGAGATTCAAATTCCATGTTTGAGAGGTGTTGTCTACCATGCACGCACGGTGTTCGATGATATGTTTCTTAAGCTTTTGCATCTTCTATTTACACCTAATGACTTGCGATGCACTCTAATTATCATCAATCACCTATATGCAATCCATGCGTTCACTTTTCGCTCTCAAGGAGGCCCAAAGCATAAAAAAGTCACTATTTGCTCTTGGAGATGTTATCAGCACACTGTCATCAGGAGCTCAGCATATACCCTACAAAAACCACATGTTAACCATGCTAATGAGCGATTCTCTCGGAGAGTTTCATGATTTGTACCCATATTTGATCCACCATTGCTGTGATCGGAAGGTGACGAGCATCATGAATCCAACTATTGAATCTTTAGGCTAAATTATTCGTCATGATACCCCATCGATAACCAGGAAACAAAGTGATGCGCGCTGTCGCAAGCACGTCAAATTTATATTTATAAGCACCCACTTCCCTCTATAAATATGAGTTTAAAATGTAGTAGTGGAAGTAGGGGTCGATCCCACAGGGAAAAGGTTAACTTGATCAGCT
>JAOVYX010020532.1:0-16922 GCA_035668315.1 Drosera spatulata | reverse complement strand
GCATCCATTAGCCTCTGCAACAGTACTTAACTTGACCCTTTGTTTTGACTGTCTTCTGCTTTGAATTACTGCATGTATGTTCATCCATGCATACCGTCATTGTTCTGTTGACCGGCGACTAGGACAGCTGCAGCAAGAAGGGCTCCTTTCTAACCCGAAAACTTGCAGCTCACTTTCCTTGCCAAAAAAGTGAAGAAATTGACACGGTGAAGAAAAGAGGGAAAACGCTTTCTAACAGACAACTTAAGGCAACACGAAAGAGCTAAGCAAAACCAAAAAAGACAAATAAGCAGGTGTTTTGTGTGCAGGTTCAAACGAATGTGCTCTTCGACCCTTTATGTTGCCTCCTTTTCCATTAATTACAGAGAATCGAATGTGCTCATTTAATCTTGGTCATGAGGACAAGAAGGGTGGTGGTTGTTCAATTGCTCGCCTATTTAGTCCTTTTCATCTTTTTGTTTGAAATCGATGAGGTACATATGTTGGGAAGCCATGACCATGATCCTACGTGGAAAACGCAGAAATGTAAGGCTTCCTTGCTTCAACAGGAACCCTCTTTGCTCTGTCCATCACAAAGCCATATTGCTTTGTGAGTAAAATGCAAGAGTTCAAGGCCATATTGCTTCAACAAAAAGCCTCTTTGATCTCGCCAAATCATGCTTGTGTTCCACAGGTATCTTTTGGTCTATATCACTATAACTTGACTCGAAACTAGACTCGTAGTTGACAAAGGATTATGTTTCGGGAAAACTCGTTTGCTGTATATAGCAATCTGATTTAGAAGGAAGTCAATAATCGCACACCAAGGTGCTTCAATGGGCTATTCCTTTGAATATCTGAGTGGATCAAACACCATCCAAAATATGCAAATCGTTAAGATCCTAGTGAAGTTTTGAATGAACAACATTTATTTTATTATCACCGCAAGTAGTTAATGTGGCTATTACAAATATAAAGGAGGGGTTAAGGCTGATTTTGTTGTAGTTAGGCTTGCTTGCATCTCTCACACAAGAAAACCCTATACAAGAAATTCTAGTGGTTAGGAATATGATGTTAGTATTATATACTTAAAAAATTCTCCACAGTTAAATGTGTTTTATCAACATACAACTTGTACTTTGATAACTACAAGGGGAAAAGGACGCAACCATAGGTGTGTGAATAGATGACTTAAAATCATATCTAACGGCTAATATTTAACAAGGCAAAATAGACGGTTATGATGAACATAATCCCTTTTCATCCCAGCCCTCACTCATGTATCGCCCATGATCGACAACCACCACGACCGTCGGAGATGGAGCATGAGTCGCCACCGTCGTCAACCGAGAAGGAGTGGCCCTCGCCCGAAATACAGTAGTCGTTGCCTAAGAGAGAGCCGTCGGCGGAAGGATATGCCGAACATGATTTCAGTTTGAACCTTTTAAGACCTAGTCAAGGGGTTTTTTCTTTGCTTTTGGTTTTCTGTTTTCGAATAATCCACAATGATTACATGTTTGTTGTTCGGTATTGAGGAAAACGATGAGTGTGCTTAACATCCGTAAGGACAATAAAATCCGAGCCCGAGTTAGGACCGGACGGTCACTGAGGGCAAAATTTCAAACATCCAAAGTCAATAACGCACAATAAGTTGTTTGTGGTAATATCAAAATTCTAAACTTTCAATAACTATTTGTATGAAAAGATATTAACAATGTTAATTCCAATACATATGATCAACGATTTGTATTCATTGATATGAGTTTAACTGAATTTATAAAATTAATTGCGCTAATAAACATAGAAAAAAGAGAGAAAGGAATTAGATGAACAAGTCAATTTTATGAACAGATGAAATATAGAAATTTATAATAGAAGGAACTTATAAGGTAAATAGAAGCAGCGGCGGCCGCTACCCACATGCTGCCGCAAACCTCCATACGACATTATTTTGTTTTGTTTTTTTTTGTTTTTCTAACTTTTTGCTTTTTTCCGTTGCTCCTCTTCATCCCTTTCTTTAGATATGGCTTGCGTAGAATTTAAAAAGAGGAAAGAACAAACTACACATTCCATCATCAAATCCATGAACGAATACACTCTCCCATCATATGAATCTCCTCCTTCGATGTCAAACATTCATCTTTTGTCAATTTCCCCGCATCGTTGCTCCTTCGCCCTTGAACTCCAAATCTCTTTGGTTCTTCCTTGCCGATGAAGATAATTTTGGTAATCATGAAATTGTGAAAGGATGATGATTCAATGCATAATGGGAGTCTAGGGATCGTCCTTGATTTTTTCAATGGTTTCGTTACTGAGCAAAATGAAGGAAAGCATAACGGTGTGGTATCAAGGTTTGCGGCAACGAGTGGACAGCAGGTGCTGCTTTTTTCATTTACCAACTTTTTGAATTGATTAAAAATATCCAATATAATTATTTTTATATTTTAATTGTATACAAAGAATCTGTGAACTATAAAGAAGGGATCTGTGAACTGTAAATAAAGAATCTGTGAACTGTAAAATTGAAATAAGTATCAAAACCTAAAATAAATTTACATTGGATATTTTTGTCCAATTTGTCAAATATGGGGAGATAGGTATCATGATTTATCTTGTCTTTAAGGTTGCAAATGAGTCGAGTCGAGACGATTAGACATTGTTTGGATTTGGCTCATTTAGAATTTTGTTAGGTTTGGGTTCAAACTTGACTTGAACCGAATCGAGTCGAGTCTTTCAAGTTTGTTTCATAAATAGATACGCTTCGGTTCGACTGGTTCCGTTTATCTCATTCGAGCTAAGTCGAGTTCGAACCGAGCCAAATTTTTTATAAACAAAATCACAATATCCTTAGAATTAAACTTAAAAATCACTATCAAAATCACTAGCTTCTAGTTTAAATTTAAAATTGACATTGAAAACAAAAACTATGCTAAATATTGACTTGGAAAAAGAATGTTACTTGGACACACAATCACCTAATAATAATTCTATATCCATTAAAAGGTATGGTAATTCTTAGAAAAAGATAAAAAAAAATAATTCTTATATTTATGATATGGATATATTTTTGTATATATTTAAATATGGAATAAATTATATTTATTTATGGCTCATGAATGTTATGTATATATTTGTGGAAAAGAAATTATATATGTATATATATAATCCAAGTCTTAAATAAGGTATAGTCGATCTGACTCGATGAACCTATAAATGAGTCGACCTGTGAGCCTTTTCAAGTCGAGTCACAGGTGACTCAAGATTAACTCATTTAATTCCACGAGATTATAATTAAGTTGAAATTTGATTCACGAACTTTATAAATGATATTATAATCGATTTTTTATCGAGTCGAATTAAATAGGTTCGTGAAGTTGTTGTCAAAACTCCTGAAAGATTGTGGTTGAAAGGATTACATGATACACAAACGAGGGTTGCTGTGTTTCATCGCCTCACGTGCATCATCCTCTCCAGTTAGGAGAAGATTGCCCTTGAATCTGCTTCGTCTCCAGTTAGGAGAAGATTGCCCTCGAATCTGCTTCGCCCACGTCCAACGCTTCAAGCTCCTTCATCATCATCAGAGATATGGAGACAAATCTGCTACAGTAATCGTTATAGACACGTTGTAGATACCTGATAGATCAACCTAATGTGCATTATCATTGATTCGCTTCGTGATTGCGAAAGGTCCATCAGCTCTAGGTTGGAGCTTCCCATGTCGTCCTGCACTTTGCTCAAACGAACCCACATCAAATCACCCTTTTTGAACACCACAATCTAACGACGCGGATCCACCCGCTACTTATACTTTTGATTATGCTGGTTGATTCGACATTGAAATTATGAATGAACGTCCTCACATGCATCAGAACCAGTTCGGCTCATTTACATCCCTACTTGGCTTAAGTCCTTTTTGCCCCGACCGTGATGTTTTTTAAGTTGGTTCAACTCAAGGATGTATTAGGCATCTCATACATATATTAAGTATTTGTGCCTATTTGAACGGAGGAATTTTCCCCTCTTTGATGACGGAGACTGCATCTGCATCTGTGGCGGTTTCTACGGTGACAGTGACGGGTTCTGCTCCATCTCCAATGGTGGTGCTTGGCTGAAAATGATGGACACTGGACAATGATGGAGTAGAGGCTAGGATGACAAAGGGTTGGGTTAAGGGGAAAGGGATTAAGGATTGTGTGAATGTAATCCTACGCTTACATTTTCTTCTTGTTTGAGATTAGCCCTTTGATCTAACTTAAGTCACCTATTGAAACATTGTGTATCAAGATATACAAATCCCCTTTCCCTTTATGCAAGCATTAAAATGTCATGATCTGAACAATAATCATAAGGTCACTATTATAGATGAGTTAATATATCACTTCAGCACTAATAAACTTACACAATAATTACAACAATCCACATAACTATGTCAATAAATAGGATGTGGGAAGGACAACAAAAAGACTGTTTCCAATAAAAAAGATGATCAAACTTAGTGGATTTATTTTTGGATATTCAAAAAAGTGTGTTTTGATTAAGACATTATTATCAATTATAATATATAATTTCAATGTATTGATGGTTTTTGATTGGTCATTTGTGTCAATTGAATCTTTTATAATTTGAACCTATCGAATTTCTTATTCATTTTCGATTCATCAATTAAACCATAATATATATTGGCTTCTAATGGATTATCAATCTACCATTTTTTTGTTTCATTAGTATGGGTCTAGTTAATGTATAATGCTAATGAAGACCTTTTTCTTTCTTTTCGGTAAATTGGGTTGGGTTTCTTTTGGTTATTTTCTTCATGGAATCCTTTGTTTATAATTTGGGCTTAATTGCTTGACTGATTCTCATGTATTTAACTTCATACTAATATAATTGTGGAACTGTCTTTTTTTCATTTGGCATTTGTCTCAAGAGTCAAGCTAGGCCTTTCTTTGTGAATAAATGAGCCTAAATTCATAAATATTTTACAAGTATATGATAAATGGGTCTATATCTTTTGGTTACTAGTTAGTATAAAGGAGATGATCTATCAAAAGATACTATGGCATGATGCACAATCCTCAAAATAATTACCGTCAGCAATCAATCTAAAAGCTAATTAAGTTACACCTACCTCTCTGCCCATACCCTTTGTTCTTCCTTTCCACTCCATTTTTCTTTCCTTTATTTATTTATATATTTATTTATTTTGGTGTTTTGCAACTTTCAACCTCACTCGTAAACATCCAATTTCCACTGCTCTCCCTTTCCCATATATTTTCTATATATTTCACGCTTGAAAGTTCAATAACCAACTAAAGCAACCCAGGTAGCTAGCTATGGCGATGAGAACAGAGCACTTGATGATCACATTCATCTTGCTCTTTCTCCTGTTAGCAAACAATGCCCATTGTTCCAATCCTCACCACAATAAGCTCCTACGATTTCAGAACGAAGTGAATCGAAGGATGTCACGTTCATTAACATCCCCTTCTGTCAAACATGTTTCAAAGATAGTAAGAGCTTTTGCATTCTGATTCAAAATAACTATTTTACATATAACTTTTGGTTGGATTTGCTCTAAGTTCTTTTATGTTTGATGATCGATGCTATATATAGAGAGGGAGGGTGATATATCCGATAGGGTTCGGAGCAGATCCGACAGGGGCAACAGATAGTACAGAAGCGATCCTAAGTGCGGTTGCAGAAGCATTCACGGTGCAAAAAGGGCTGCAGATGTTGCCGGCCGTGAATGATTTGGGAGGCGTGGTGATTGATTTTCTAGGTGGAAATTACAACATTTCCAAACCCATTACATTTCCATCCATTGGTGGCGGCAACGTTGTGGTCAGTTGCTTGACTAATTCATCATTTTTGGTCAATTACTTGATTACTTTCATCTTACTAGTAGACACAGAACAAACTCCAGAAAAAGTGGAGGAGGAAGTTGTTATTTTATACAAACCTGCTTGATTTTAGTTTAACAGTATTTTTTTTTTTATATAGAGTGCAAATAACATCTTAAATCAACTTAATTCAAATAGTTGATAAGAAGATTATATCCATAACAAAATAACTACCAAAGAATAACACAAGTGGGTTCTGACCAAAAAAAGAAAAAAAAAAGAAAAACGAAAAAGTTTAAAAAGACCAAATAAGTAACGTTAGATCATAACCTAGCCTATTGGTTAGTTCAAGAGATCGTGAGAAATAAATTATATCTGCATCCTTATATTTATCTGGTTATTACATATTTATTTGGAGTTCACAATAGATCATAACATGTTAATTAGTCCAACAGATCACGATTAAATATTTATCTGATGAGAAATAGATCAAATCTACATCCTTATATCTATATCCATCTGGTGTGATAAAATCTATTAGTTCTTATATTTGATATCACATATAGGTTTATAGAACAATTACAATCAACCACCCGCGCAAAGCCCTGAGCAATAAACTAGTAATAAAAAAGAAAAAAGAAAAGAAAAAGAAAACCGTGGGTGAAAATGAGAAAGTGCATTGCAATATATTAGGGAAATAGATCTTGCACGTATCCACACCCCACGACATATTCGATCCGCAGGTATTAAATCTAGTCTTAAAATGGTACTAAAAATCAAGTAATTCCTTACCACTTGAAGTAATTCCTGTGGTCTCCTAATTAAATGTTGTGTCTGGGCACATGAAGTTTCTCAAGTCCTTGGAAAGAGATACTACGACAAGTACTACTCCATTATATCAAGTGAATAATCTAGTAGTAGAGTTAATAGTGTTTAAAAAACAAATCCCATTAATTACTGTTTTGTCATGCTAAGCATGCAGAGTAATAAATACAAAAAATGAAATTGTTGGTCTACAAAAAATGTTGAAGTGTCTACAAAAAATGCAGAGTAATTTCTTTTAAGCCTCCTTTTTGAAAAGGGGGTAACAAACGCGTATTTGGTAGTAATGACGACTAGAATGAGAAATTTCAGACGGTGGGTGAGAAATTCACCGGCCAAACTGACCTCTTCTAGTTCCAAGGTCTAGAACAATGAGCAAAATAACTTTGTGATAGATCAACAAGAAGTTTGAGGGTGCTGGTCACTTCATCATGGTGGTTAATGTTTTACAACAGTGCTAATTTTGTACACTGATGGACGAGATGCTCCATCTAGTCTCGACAAGTATATACTACTCCTACATATGTTGACATCGATAATGTGGTTTGTCGTGCTGGTACCATACGTGATTGTTAAATGAAATGACGATCATATAATGTATATCATGTACTTAATTAGCTAAGCTCAAGTTATCTAGGCTCAATGACCATCTTTGAACATCTAATTTAAACGAATCATAGACAAGTAGTATTGTATTCGAATTCCACATCAAAGGAGTATGTACCATTCAATTTGTTTGTCATGTCACAAATACACTTTCCGAATATGCTTATATCCAAATTGACAAAGGTAACTAACTAGTAATTAGCTAGCTCTACTATCATACAGGTGAAATCTGGGACCCTGAGAGCCTGCCCGACATTCCCTGACGACCGCTACCTGATCGAGCTCCCTGCAGCCGCGCAAAGCGGCACAATCATCTTCCAAGACATTACATTCCGAGACATCCTCTTCGACTCCGGCTACCACGGGGGCGGCCTCTCAATCATCAACTCGGCCCGAATTCGCATCACCAACTGCTACTTCCTCCACTTCGCCATCAACGGCGTACTAGTCCGATCCGGCCACGAGACATACATCTCGTCCACCTTCCTCGGCCAGCACGAGACTGTCGGAGGAGATCCCGGCGAGAGATCCTTCTCAGGGACCGCTCTCAATATTTCCAGCAACGACAATGCAGTGACTGATGTTGCCATATTCTCGGCCGCTGTTGGGGTAGTGCTTAGCGGGCAGGCGAATATGATCACGGACGTGCATTGTTATAACAAGGCTACAGGGTTCGGTGGGGTCGGGATTTTGGTTAACCTGCCCGGGAACTCACAGACGAGAATCGATAACTGTTATCTTGACTATAATTCAATCGTGATGGAGGATCCTGTTCAGGCCCATGTGACAAACGTGTTCTTCCTAGGAGGCGGGAATGTTGTGATCAAATCCGTGTTGGGTCGAATCTCGGGCCTGAACATAGCGAATAATATGTTTAGCGGGGATCCGGCGAATTTGAGGCCTACTGTGGAGTTGGATGGGGAGTTCAGTAATATTGATCAGGTTGTTGTGGATCATAACAATGCTGTTGGGATGGCCGTGAAGTCGACGGTGGGGAAGCTGACTGTGGCCGGGAATGGGACACGGTGGGTGGCCGATTTTTCGGGCACTTTACTGTTTCCTAACAAGATAACACATATGCAATACGGGTTTTACGCACGAGGAGGAATTAGCGGGTTGGCATTACATGGTGTTACGAGCGTGGTGAATAACACAATCACGGTCGAGAGTGATAGGGTTGTTGACGGGATGGTATCGGTGACAGTCGATCAGTACAATGCTCCAGGAGAGACAGGATTGTAACGTTCGTTATTCCGACAATATCAACAACTTACTAGATTATTTAATGTCATTTTTCTATTTTAGAATTTTAGTTATTTTTAGTTGCCTTTTGTTGTAGTTCTTTTTAGTTTAATTATTTAGTGAAATTAAGTTAGTTTTTTTTGATTTGGGAAAATAAGGTTTGGCACATTTATCTAACCCAATATTGGACGGCCGTCATATTCGGTTTATCGTTTGAGTTCATTAAAAATTCCTGGTTTGAGGAAAAAAATTATGTTCTCTAATTATTAATATAGTTTTTCGTTTTAATCAGGTATGTTGTAGTCTTTGTCTCTTTGCATCAATATCAGTCTTGCTTTCGTAGCATATGCCAAAGTGCTCGGACCATTTGCAATAGTTTTTTTATCGTTATCCCTATAATGCAATGGTACAGTGTTATTTTCTTTGTATAGGGATCCAGTTTTTGACTCAATTATCCAACAGATTCTCTATATCGATTTCCTAAATAGATTTTCACATTTTTCATATATAATTTTTCATATGTTGAAGTTAATAAATCTCAATTTAACATATTCGATAGTATTATAATAATTTTTCAATTTTAATAATTATTTTATTTTATTTCATTTCATTTCAACTAAAATAAATAATTTTTTAAGTATTTGTATTTTTTTGTATTTTATAAACTATCCTTTATCACAAAAAATATAATGAACTCAGGAGCAAAAAAGATTGGACCTATACCGAATTGTTTGAAGGGTGGAAACTCTATGTCAATGCTGAAACTGAAACCATGATAAGGGACCATCTTCACCGTAATTCAGTTCCCTAAGAGGACTGAGTTGAAAAGGCTAGACCAGCCAAAGAAGGTGATCGTAGGAGAGAGGAACCGGAAAGGAAGAAAAAAACCTTTGTTCTCAAAAATCCCAAAAAGGGGTCCAAGTTCAACTCTTATGCTCTACTCAATTCATCTTGGAAGGAGATGTTGAAAGCTGTCTGAAAAGATAATATGTTGATCAAAATACTAGAGAAGATACGGTTCTTGGGGAAACCTAAGAATAGAACTTGGTACTGCTTCTACCACAAAGATCACGATCAAGACACCGAGGGGCGTAGGCATCTCAAGGATGCCATCGAAGACTTGATTCAGAAAGGACACCTCAAGCACTTCGTCTAGGATAGAGGAAGGAAAAGGACTCCTATCGGATGAGGAGAGAGGCCCCCTTTCTACAAGAACCTGAGATGAGGAAAGATCGAAGCAAAGACTGAGGATCAATGTGATAGCCGGGGGGAAGGGGGAGCCACAAGCTCTTCCTGGAAAAATTTTGCCAGACAGACCGAGGTGATCAAATGTTGCTCATAGAGCCCTAGTCCAAGAAGGCAAAGTTGGAGACCAAGGTGAGCTTCAATTGGATGCCAAAGGAACAATCTTTCCACATGACGATTCTCTTGTCGTCACATTATACATTGAAATTTTGATGTGAAAAAGATACTTGTGAACAATGGATCATCTGTCGATTTGCTCTACTATTCTACCATCAAAAAGATGGATTGATAGAGGCCGACTTGAAGCCCTTTCAATCTCCTCTAGTCGGCTTCTCAAGGGACACAGTGATTCCGAAGGGCTACATCAGCCTCACCTTGACGGTAAGGGACGAGTTGATATAGAAAGTAGCAACTTGAAAATCTGACTTCATTGTGATGGATATTCCCCTTTGTCTACAATAGCATCTTCGGAAGACTATCGATCATTGACCTGAAGATCATAATCTCCCCATGTTATCTTATGTTAAAGTTACCAACTCCTTGCGGGGAAGAAGAAGTCCCAGGAGATCAAAGAAGGTCCCGCTAATGTTACTTGACTTTCCTAAAGAGGAGAAGCTCGGTCGGAGAAAGAATTCCACTCTTTACCAGTGCCGAAGAGACTGAAGGAAAGGCCAATGCCGGTGGAAGAGTTAGAGGAAATTCCACTCTTCTCAGATGATCCCATGAAGATAGTCCAGATCGGAATCCTACTTCCTTTACCACTAAAAGAATAGCTCATCATGTTCCTAAGAGTCAACTCGGACGTATTTTCCTGGACACCATCCGACATGGCAGGGATCGATATAAGTGTAATAGTGCAGCAACTGCCCGTGCACCTCATGGCCAAACCAAGTGGACATAAAGACATGACCCCAAGGACTATCCTACGGTGTCATAACCTTACCCCCACTCAGATGGGGACTGTGGGAGCTCGGGTTAATAAAAGAAGACTCGAAGGATCCCGAGTCGGCCTGCCTCCTAAAGCCATTTACAGTAGCTGGACGAGGACGTTTGGGGGAAGGAGAGCCAATACAAATAGTCTCCGAACGAGGTCTCGAAGGTCGTGGATGGACAAGAAGGAGGGCAGCATCGAATGTCTCATTAGAACTCAATGGACGTGGTGGTTGCTTACTCTTCTTTGACTTAGTTGGTTGAACTCATATGAGGCCTTTTTCTTCTTCTAGCAGCAGCTCTGTCCTTAGCCAGCTCTTCTCGGAGTCCCATCTTGACCGGTTGTGGCTCTTGGAACTCAGCAACGACTTCCTCTGGAGGAGGGGGGATCTCTTCATCCTCGGCAGGAGGAGCAATGGTTGTAAGAAAGAAAATAAGGTCAAGTCAGAAAAATCAAAAAAGACAACTTGTACGAAAGAAAGAGAATTACCATAGTCATATTGGAAGAGATGCTGGGGCATAATAATGCTCCGAACATTCCAAGGAGCGGCCCCTTCATTATACCACCGTTCAAACCTGTCATCTCCTCTCTGCTCAGTCGGGGAAAGTTAAGGCTCCACGTCGATCCTCTTTCTCCAACAAGTCGTTACACCCCAATCTTGCTCACGAGACTCCACAAAAGAGAACCTTTCTTTCCACCTCTTGATTGAATCTGGGACTAACTCAAGAATTTGCAAGCAGGAAGAGATTTCATATTAAACCAACCCCCCAAACTCTAGTTTATCTTATATACATGCAAAAAATAGCCTTGGGATAATGGCCTCCTCTTTCGAGTTGCCGATAGACCATGTAAAACCCTATAAGATACCTAAACGAGTTAGGTTGAGCATGACAGGGGTAATCTAGTATAGTTCAAGAAAGTCCGAATGAAGGGGTAAAGGGTGGGAGGAAGACCGATCGAGAAAAAATGGCCATAAAGGGGGAGGAAACGAGGCCTAATATTCAAGGTCGCTCAAAGATCAAAATGTGGAATCAAAATATGATACCGGTTCGGGATTATGAACTCGATAAAAAGCCCAAAAAGATATTATATGCTAACCATTGAAACAATGGTCGATACCTCGTTATCCCTCTCAGCCATGCCGCTCCTCGAGACCTCCACTTGATGAGAGTCTAGGGATGAATCCAAAGACTCTGAGCTTGAGGCCTTATTATCGAAGGGCGAGGGTTTCTTGAAGGGGACAAAGAAGGGGCCTCGGTTCCTTCCGAGGAGAGGAGATTGAGATATGGAAAAAAGAACTCTGCCGCAGAAAGAGATGCAGAGGAGAGGATTTGTGAAGATGTGGTGAAAAGTGTGGAATAAAAAGCTCCTATTTATATAAAGTGAAAAGGGGTGGTGAAAAGACACCCCGAATAATGGTAAATCCAACTTAAATTCTGGGACTAATCAAAGGACGCTACATCATCCGGAAAAGAAAAAGGTGTGAATACCAAAGAGTTCCCCAAGGAGATCCAATGAACCTTCATTCATAAAGGTGTCTCTTGCCTTCCTTAAAAGTCATAACTAACAAAGGGAGAGATGAAAGGACAAAAAATCCTTCGAAATTTCTAAGACAAAAGCCTAAACAGAGGGGGAGAGTTTCTTAACTCGACAAGAAAAAATGCCTGATAAAAGGGAAAAATTCCCTCAAACTTGGAACAGGGAAGAGTTCAAAGGACTAAAGATGTCCGAAATTTGTCTAAGGTATAAATGCCACTTGGAAGTGGAAAAACCCCTCAACTCAACAAACGACAGAGTTCAAGTTCCTAGGCCGACTTGATCTGTCAGCCAGAAAACTCGACTGGCAATTGATGGACCTAGAAATAAAGCCCAAAAGAAACAGTTGGGCCATGAAAAGAAGCCCAAATTAAATTAATTACAGAAGGCCCAACCAAACTAGGGTTGATTGGTAAGATGGTAAATATTATAAAACTTGTCTTGGGGGGCAGGATATACAATGGGCTATAAATAGCTCATTCCCACCAACAAAATCCAGGTTACAAACTCTTACCCTAAAGCTACTATCGTCGACTCTTTCCAGCGTCATAACAACTCTCCTTTATCCTTATCGACTTAGGCATTGGAGGGGACGTCCGAGGAACTCTCTGAACCTGTCTGTCGTTTCTAGTGTGATTCAGCCCAGGTAGAAGTGATTGCTCATCAGCTCGGCTTGCTACTATAAAAACTCTTTCACATGTTTCAAGGAGGTTGTAGAATCTTTGAGAAGGTTAACTGTTGCACCAACAGAATTATAGTGACTAAAAAGAGTTCTTTATGCAAAGCTATCTTTTTCTAATCACAAATTCTACTTTTCATTACCTAAATTACATAATCAATTCTATTTATATAAATCTAATGCGAATGTTCTGAGAATGAGTTTCTTTCGTTTGTCAAAGAAAAATATGCTACTCAACATATATGATATTAAGAAGATTAAATGATCGAGATCATCAAAATTCATTTACTTAAATCTTTTTACATGTTTTTAAACAAAGCTAGAAACAAATCCAATCTATTGATAACTCATTTCCCTCGACACATAAATCAATCAATATAATCAATACAATATATAAATACACAAAATTTGCATTAGCTTTTCATGGAATGCCACTTTAATGAAAGGCATTCCATGGAATGCCATGGCATTATGCTATTTCATCTTAGGACATTTAGTTCTTAAGTGAATAATATTAAAGAGCTCAAATTAGTTTAGAAGTTACAAAACAATTCCTCTATTTTATTCCACCATTGGTTAATTAAGTTACAATACATGGAGCACATTATTTCCTTAATTTTGTTTGTTTATAATATAAGCTATTGTCTAAATTAAGCAACTAAAATTTTTAATAGAGTACGAATTGGTGTAATCTTGACAGCCTTTCACGACATATCATAAATTCTTCGAATGAAAAACTATAAATATCCATGCATTTTTGTAATATTAGATATTTTTAAAAGATTTTAAGAAAATTTAGTCTTGGGGAAAAAGAGACTTAAACACATTGAACTTTTTGACTTTGACACATTGACACTATACTTTTGAAATATACACTTAAATTTTTCTCTGTTCAGTCATGTGTAATTCTTTAAAAATACGTCAAATTTAAGGAAAAAGCATCCAAAACCCTAATTTAATATTTTTGAGTCCATTGAAATATCATTTGTACCCCTTCAAAGCCTTGGCATCACAAGTAGTCGCCACACTTGTTCTTCCCACTTCTACCACCCCTATTCGTCTGCTTCTTCTCTACCAACAATGCAATTTGTCCTCTCAAACAATCAAGATGATAATATCGCGATAACTCAATAAGGCAAGGCATCAATCCAAGGAACCAAATATTATCCCCAATGACATCTCTTAGCTTAACCCTAAGTTTCCACGACATCTTGTCCGCAACCACTAACCCATCATCAACCACGTACTTCCACACTCTCACCCCCTTTACCTTCGCAATCACCCTCTCCCGACTCTGTTTTGACCATCACCATCTCCTCCGCTCTCAGCACGAAGGACCCTTTGGCCGAGGCCATGATAATTAGGCCATCAAAGACGAACCCGTATGAATTTAGGGGACCCTAGAAGAAATCCCTTGTGGGCAAGTGAAACCCTAGTTTGGGTGTTGAACGGCAATTAGAATGGAGTTATGCTGCGTTGAAAGAGAAGTCCCTGTGAGAATAAGAAGAATGTATCCATCAATGGTGTAATTTGTGTATATTGAACAAGATCAATGAGGGATTGGGAAGAGAAGAGAGGGAGGAAGAGTGTTCCTATGGAGGAAAAACTATGGAACACATTGTGATGAAGATGAGAAATCAGTGGGCGATAGGCTTGTTGGCTGCTGTGGTGTGGGTGTCTATGGTGTAGTAATGGCCAGCATGATAATGATAATAGAGTTTTTTTTTTTTTTTTTTTGTGGACAATAATTTTAAAGTACTTAAGGAAGTTTCAATTCACATTATAGTATGCAAAAAGTTTCATGACATATTTAGGTACCCAATCAAACTTCGGTTTTCATTTTGGTACCCAATGACCTACAATAACCACACTACCTTTATCCTAACCTAACCAAACCTCTCCTAAACTAACCCAACACACACTTTTAACCCAAACCATACCCAACCCTAACCAACGCACTATCTTCCCAACTTTTCCCTCCCCTCGATTCCATCCTTTTCCCATTAGACAAAAATGGTGAAACCCTTAATCCTTAAATTTCCCTCTCCATCTCCCCTCAACTTTCATCCATGAAAGCTCTCTGTATGATTCGCCTCAACTCTCTCAATTCTATTTCAATTCACCCAAAATCCACTGTACAAATCCTAAAATCTCACTTCAATCGCCGTCCAATATGTCTCAAACCCCTCAACTCCTTACCACAAAAATCACCCCTCATAAACACCGACTTGAATTCAACCCCTAATTCACCAATTCAGACACAAAGTCATACACCCAGTTAGGGAGAAGAAGCTAGGGTTTGGTTGAATCATAGAAATGGGACACGAGAGTAGGCGAGAGTGAGTGTGATGAAGAGATACAATATAGGAGAAAGGGGATGAGAGTGATGAGGGATGAGGGATGTGGTGGTAGGTAGGAAGAATGGGAAGAGTAATTATGATTTAGTGGGTGTATGAGAAGCAGTGTTTGGTGGAGGAGGAGGTGGAGAATGGGGTGAATAGGTTTGTGGTTGCCGAATCAGGTTTTGCAATCGAGTCCTATTAGATAGAGGGAGGTTAATCGTGGGATTAAGAAGTTGGAGTATCGAGTTCCCTTGTACATTGTAATGGATGTTGCTTGTGTGTATCTTTTGCGTATGTGTGTCTTGTTAGGGGAGTTGATCAGGGATGAAGTATGTTTGATTGATGCATGAGTATTGGTTGCTTGAGGTATTATTTTTGTCCTATCAGATGTTCGTATGCCTTTGCTTTTCAAAGGATCCTGAAATATTTGTACCATAATGATGGTGCTTGGAATTTGTTGCTTCAAATTTCAATCAACTCCATATATTTACTTGGGAATTAGAGAATTGGATTAGACTCTATAGTCATAAATACAACGTTCATCAATTTTTGTCATCCACATATGAAAGTTGGTTGATGTATTTTGCATATTACGAACTGTTTTTTTTTATTATGTGTGAACTTTTTTCTTTTTTTGTATTAGTGAATAGGTTTTTTCATTTATGAACTGTGTGATTGGTATGGATGCAAAAAAATAAACCACATGAGGGATTAACATCAATTGTCCAACTTATGAAGAAAATGACCAAGACTTATGGGAGGAAGAAGAGATATTCATAAATGATTAATGAACTGTAAACTATGCTATGTAAACTAAGGATATTAATCGGTACGGTTTCAGTTATTCGGTGCGGTTTTTTTATCGGTTTTGGCTATGAGATATCAAACCGTAACCAAACCGTTTAATAATCGGTTATATTTTCAAAATCGTAACCATTTATTATTCGGTTATGGTTAAATCGGTTACGGATAAACGGTTTTTAACCGGTTATGGTTAACCGGTGGAAACAAGATATTAAATCGGTCCCTCATCCGATTAACTGTTTATAACCGATTAAAATTTGGAAAACAAAAACACGAATATATAATCATATTCACACTTCATTACGCAGCAGCATTTCCTGCTGCAACTCAAGCTACAACTCCAACATGTATACAATGAAAAAAAAACCAACCAACGGAAAAAAATTACAATGCAAAAATTCCAGTATTCCATAATTCTAACAGATTACTCATACTTCATTACATAAACAACTCGAAAACATAAACAGCAGCAACTTCGTGTGTAATTCCAGCACCACCTCCTGCAGGAGTTTCATAATCTGTAACGCCCCGACTTTCCATGTAGGAAGACACGTGAGCGTTATGCCGTCACGGACCCGGTCCGTGACAAGACTAACAACCGAATAGGTTTTAGGAGTACAGAAGTCAAGGTAAACACAAATAGTACCATAGTCATAACTTGCAGTCCCAAATACCTGTTTAGTTACAACACTTAAAGCGGAAGCTATGCAGATCATTTATTACATTCTAGCAATACAGACAACTGATCTGCCATAGTGTCCAAAGTCCGTGGACTCATTTAAACATAATCAAGCTCTCTCTAAGAGCCTTCAGGTGCTACTTGGGGCATACCTGCAATCGAAAAACATAACCGTGAGCTAATGAAGCTCAGCAACCTCTGGTGTATGAATCCCAAT
>JAOVYX010020531.1:0-12151 GCA_035668315.1 Drosera spatulata | reverse complement strand
CCCCAAACCTTAGTTTTCATATTTATAATAGTTCTTTATAGTGATTAAAAAAAAGAATAAATAATATTGCGACCGTCCCTATTGCTTCGACCCTTACTTCCACAACTGTATTAATTTAATAGTTTTAGAGTGAAACCGAGTGCATATAAATTCTAATTTGACGTGCCTACGACAGTACGCATCATTGATTACTCAAAAGTTCACTAGCAGAACAAAGAGGTTCTCGGGAAGGAGTTTACCTGAGGAGGACGGGAGAAATTTCTTGGAGAAATTCCTCGATGAGTTCATGATGAGGTAAACCAAAACTTTGTGACGTTGTTGTGTGATTCTTTTTCATTGTTTAGAAGGTTCGGTTTGATAGATGTTGTGTGATTTTTTTTTTACAATTGTTTTCAGCAAATTGGTTTGGCTCAATCCTAATGGCATAGGATATGATGATTTGACTGGAAGAGAAGTATGGAACGTGCTGCGAAACCAGACTTTGAATTGTGGTACGGTAAACATCTACTTATGGATGATTTGTGAAGGAACAGACTGTGTTTTTTTACGGACAAAGCTCACGATAATTAGTACTTCCGTTAAACTGTATGATGACTTTGTTTGAACTGAATATTGCATTTATTTGAAGTGTTTAACCATAATTCATGAACTACTTATGTTTTCAAGGTAATCTTGGAAAGAGGTTGTTAGAAGACAAGGTTAAGAACATAACCTGGGATAAGGACAATTTTGATGAGAGGGTCAAAGTTATGCCTCGTTTGTACAAGATTTGGCTGAGCAAGTGGTCGAAAGAGTTATCATCCTCTCGTTTTGTTTTATATCTCGCTACATGATGAGGCCAACTTTAATGGAGTCTTTTGATATTGGACACAGAATGTCGTGAAATTCGACATTATAATCCATTGTGGATTCATGATGGTGCAGAATTAGCACACGTAGCTGAAAAACGATGGAGTTTTTCTACTAGTACGATGAATTGAAGATGGTTGACGTTAGAGAGTGTCGGCAACAAGATGATGGTCATTTATGTGTGTCTTTATTTGCATGTGGGCAGAGCATTTCTTGTTGAATACGTATAACCTGTCAGTTGCCTTGGACATTCACGTAATAAGAGCTCAGATGCCGCTAAGGATCCTCCGACACAAAAAATCTGTCTATTTGAAGAACAAGCCGGATACTGTGCAATGAGGAGGAAGTGAACTATTGGTTTTTGCTGTGTAAACAGTTGGTTTTTTGTTATTTGAACTGTTATGTATGATGTAAATGGTGTTACGTAAACAGTTAATGGTTACTATGTGAACTGTTATGTATGGGTATATGAATAGTTAGTTATGGGTATGTGAACTGTTTTTTATCGTAGTGTGAACTGTTAGTTTTTCTCCACTGAAAGCAACGGTACGAAAATAAGAGCACCAATGTAATGTTTTCATGCAAAACAGGATATCTCTGAGAGTGGTTGATTTGATTTATTAAAAGTGAGAGGAGAGCATCGATCAATAGGGTGGAGAAAGGGGTAAACTAATTAATCCATTAGTAAAATCAAAATGACAGGATAAGCTATGAATGGAATGGGGTGACAATTTGAAAATAAATGAATTGATTTTTATAAGAGCTCGAAATCTTTTTTTTTTTTTTTTTTGAAGAAATGAATAATCTCGATTCCCGAGAAGCGTGCCAATTCCTAAATTCATTAAAATAGATTTTATTTCACTAATGTAGTGGTCGAACACTTTTGATCATGTTAATAGCAACGTAGATTGAATAAATCATTGATCTTCGTCAATATTTATTCTAGTTTGAAGAAAGATCAAGACTTAGGGTTATATCTTAATTAATTCTTTAGTTGAGATATAAAATACCTTAAGGAAATTTAGAGTGTAATTTACCAAATGATAATTCATAACTTAGAAGTCACTTTTTGATAAATAAGTTTCAAAAATGGCATCTATTGATAATTTACACTTAAATGGATTATATAGTGGTGGAAAACTGATTGAACTGATAATGATCTACTAAAATAGAACTTGTTTCTTGTCATTGAATATTTACAAACCAATGAGGGACCAAGGTGTATTTGTTGGTGGAACCATGGGTAACCAAAATTATGATCAACCAAGATGACTAATTAAAATTATTACGAATCAAGATGATCATTAACCTAATTCATGATCGACTAAGATGGTTAACTGAAGATGTCGAGAAGCTTGCCCTCATGGGCTGAGTATCAATAATGATAACAATTTACATTACTAGAAATAATTTTCCCATGATCATGAAAGAATATATAAGGGAACCGTATATACACTATCACACCCTCTAAATCTGCGTAGTCAAACGGATGCACAGACTGTCCCTTAGAAAACAAAACCAATGAGATGAAAGTCCCTTTGTGAAGAGATCCGTAAGCTAGTCTTGTGAAGGTACATAGCGAATCAACAAATCACGAGCTTGAACCCTTTCCCGCACAAAATGATAATCCACATCAATATGTTTTGTGCGAGAATGAAGGACAAGGTTCAATACCAAGTATGTGGCACTAACATTATCATAGAAAAATACGACAGGAGTTTAAAGAAACACATGTAAATCTCGCAGCAAAGAACACAACTAGTAAGTCTTCGTAATTGCACAAGCAACAGCACGATACTCTTCCTCAGTGCTAGAGAGCGCAATGGTAGGTTGTTGCTTCGCACTCCAAGAGATAAAATTGGGGCAAAAAAAATAAAATGGCAAACCCAGTGGTAGAGCGACGAGTGTCTTGACACCCGTCCCAATCAGCATCAGAATAAGCAGTAATCGAGATGTCAGAAGAAACACGATAGTAGAGACCAAGAGTTATTGTGCCTCGAAGATAACGAAAGATACGCTTCACCAAAAGGAGATGAGACATCCACGGATTAGTTAGAAACTGACTAGCCACATGTATGGCATGAGAAATATCAGGTCGCGTCATTGTTAAATTGTGAAGGGCACCTAGCATGCTCCGATAGGTCGAAGGGTCATGAAGTAAATCACCATCCTAAAATGAAGGCAATGTTCGAGCAACAAGTGGAGTGCTTAGAGCATTAGCCTCATGCATATCAAAATGCTCCCCAACAACCTACAAGTTACGATGTAGGCTGAGACAAAAGGGAATCACCATAGCTTGTAGCCTGAATGCTAAGAAAATAGTAAAGATCACTGAGATCCTTCATAGCAAAAACAGATGAGATAGTAGCGATAAATTTAAAAACAAGCTTCCTTGATTCACCTATAAGGATGATATCATCCACATAAACTAGAAGAATAAGTAAGCCACGTGCTGAAGCAAATACAAATATAGACGAGTCAGCAAGTGAGGACTTGAAGCTGAACTGATGAAGGAATGAGTTGAGACGGTGATACCAAGCACGAGGTGCTTGCTTAAGGCCATAAAGTGCTTTTCGCAAGCGACTAACATAATCAGGATAAGCGGAATCCACAATACCCGAAGGCTGCTGCATATAGACCTCATTAATGGAGCCATATAAAAATGCGTTTTTAACATCAAGCTGCCTCAAGACCCGGTTACAAGAAATAGCAAGGGATAATATAAGATGAATCATAGTAGGTTTAACCACAGGGCTAAACGTCTCAGTGTAATCAGTTTCCTCTTGTTGTCGAAATCCATGTGCCAATAATTGAGCCTTGTATTGTTCAACGGTCCTATCAGAATATAACTTTATTCGATAAATCCACTTGTATCCAACAATGTTCTTATGCGATGGACGAGGAACAAAATCCCATGTCTGATTGTGCAAAAGTGCATGAAATTCATCGGCCATTGTAGCGCTCAACTTGGAAGATTTAATAACCTGGCTAAAGCATGTTAGTTCTACATCATGTGTAGTAGTGAGGAAGGAGAAAATTTTCCTAGGATGAGAGATATCCACTTTCTGATGAGTGGTCATGGGATGAGCATTTTTGAAAGGTTGTGGGACATAGGGTTCAGAAGTATGTAACCGAGGTGGAGAGTAGAATCAATAGATGAATGCGATGTTGTAGATGCTAGAGACAGATGAGCTGAATACTGTGATGAGGAGAAAGGACAGTTTTTTTGGCTTCTAGATAAGGATGAGGAGGCACCAACAACAAAGGATGTGATGACTGAGGTGGGATGATCAAGTGTTGGCATGACAGAATACGGAGAGGGATCTTGGGCGAGACAACGGAGGACCAGGTGTTAGATGACATCGATGTACTTGCTAGTTGAAGACAAAATTTTGGAGAGACGACATGGTGTGAGGTGCCTCGATTGGAGGAATACGGAAAACATGTTTCATTGAAAGTGACATGACGACTTACGTATACACGATCAGACTCAACATGAAGACAACGATAATTGCGATAGTTATTGGCATATCCTAAAAAGACGCATGGGACATAGCGTGGTGAAAGTTTATCTTGAGTAATGGTAGTAACATTTGGAAAGTAAAGACACCCAAAGGTGCGAAAGAACTTATAATCGAGAATTTCATGGTATATCATTTGGAATGGAGATCCATTCGCAGTGTCGGAGTTGGCAGCCGTAAAATACAGTAAACAATGCATCGACCCAAAAGGGCTTAGGCAAAGATGCCTCGAGTAGAATAGTACGAGTCATATCCACTAGATGACGATGTTTTCTTTCGGCCAAACCATTTTGTTGTGGTGTATAAGGACAAGACGCATGAAAATGAATTCCTTGAGTCGAAAAATAGCGGCGAAATATTTGTTTGTTAAATTCTTTACCATCATCACTCTGGAATGCTCTAATAGAAGCATCTAATTCTTTTTCAACACATTTTTGAAAATTGCAGAAATGATTAAACACCTCACTTTTTAATTTCATAGGGAATAACCATGTAACTCGTGTAAAGTCATCAATGAATAGAACATAATACTTGAATCCAGAGTCGGACAAAATAAGAGATTGCGAAACATCAGAACGAATAAATTCTAATGGTATAGTAGTCATCAAGTTGACAATTATAACCGACATGACTTATCTAAACGACAAGAAGTACATAAACCAGAAGACTTGGACAAAACACTAATTTGACATCTTAATAAGTAAAGGCCATGATTATTGGAATGACCTAGACATCGATGCCAAAAATAAACAAAAACTTGTGTAAGTTGTGTGGCGGGAGAAGTGAAGACCCCATATGGTAATGAATAAAAAGCTGCTTTAGAGTGGTGTTGAAGTAGAAATTTTCCCATTTGATTGTCCTTGACAAAAATACCATTATTAGTAAATATAATAGAGCAGTCATTATCGACACATAATTTCCAAACAGATAAGAGGTTATGTGTGACAGAAGGCACATGAAGGACAGTGTTTAATTTGAGTGGCTTTGTGGGTATAGATGAATGACGTGCCAACATGCTTTATAGGAAATAAAACACCCTTAGCTACAATAATGCAATGTGAGCCAGCATAAGGGCGTTTTGAAGAAAGTAAACCTGAATTAACGATAATGTACTCGGTAGATTGGTGCGGGCAGGATTTAAGACCTATCAAGACAATCCTTCTAAAGATATGTAGATAAGAAAGTAGGGAGTCGATCCCACAGGGAACAGTAGTGCCCCAATCAAAACTAATTCAACTTAAACAAAATCCAATCCTGTACTGTGTATGCGGAAATGGTAAATTGGGGGGGGGGGGGTTGGTGTGGTAAAAATAATTAACTATAAAAATAATGAAAATCAACAAAGACAATCAAGTGTAGGGATGATTTTCGAATCCTTTGTCATGGATTTCCTAATTTAGTTCGTAATGATTTAATTGGATTGGTCGTAATGAGTTTGGGCTTAACTCACCGCTTTCTTAAATTATCAACCACCAATTAGCTCGGCAAGTCAATCTGTTTCACTAACTTAAATCAAATTCATTTAGCACGAATATGAAATAAATTAGTAAAATTGGATAAATAACATGGGAATTAACCAATCATAATATGACTGTTGATTAGCTCAATTAATCATATTACATGCATTCAAACTTTAATGTATGAATGATAATTGGATTGAACCATTCATAACATGAAGCTACTATATTTGAATCATTTAGCATGATCTATTAGCCTTAACTCATAAATATAAAGTGATCAATTTTATATTTATAAGTCATATGTCATTAATACAAGTTTCATGCATCGACATTCATCATTTATAAGCTGTTTTAGATTCAGTTCCTAAATCTCATGATCCATATTCGTCACAAATTCATCTATTCATCCCCACAATATCACTACTCACGCATGTGCATTGATTCAATAAGGAAACAACCATAAACGATGTAAATACCCATTATGATATAATGGAAACAATTTGAAAATTAGAGTGTTACAGCGCAAATGAAGATCCACAAGGTAGCATAAGCGAAATTACGAAGAACAAAACAAACGTTGCCCAAATCCGAGCCCTAACGAGTAAGAAAGGTGGAAAAGTGTTGCGGCGGCATCTTTGCTTTTCTCTGATCGTCCTCTGATCTTCTTCCCTCAATTTCTCCACTAAATGATGTATTTATGGGAAAAAAACCGATTAAAAATAGATCGGACGGTTTTGGTTTAATTTACAATCAAACAAAATTTAATCTCCCGAGCTTCAGCAATGTCGCGGCCACGACCACTTAAATTGCTGGTGTCGCGGCCGTGACGACCTTGTCGCGCTCGAGAAGGCTGTCCTTTGCCCGCGACGCTGCTTCCTCCAGTACAAAATCCGCACAACACTTTACAAACACCTTAATACACCTTTAAACATCATCTAACATCAATCTAACACCTAAATCTCCATAACAACACTTAAAATAATAATGACGACGTGAAATCCAGCTGCTACTCTCCTCGAAACACGTGAAATCGTGATCATATCAACATTTGGCTTTAAACTCTTTGACACGCTTCCATCCAATCTCTGCCTTGATCATTTCTCGTCCAAAATCCATGCTTATCTACGAAAAACACAAACAAACAGCAGTACCAATATACTAGTCCAAAAGCCCACTGAAAACATAAAATAGACGATACAAAGGGAACAAAATGAGAATTTAAAGTAAAGAAATGATGCATGTTTATGCACACATCATAGATCCGGAATCTAGATACTAGGTTGAATCATATGTCTCTCCTATTGACATGGCCGAGAAGAACTTAGGGAGACATCATCAATAATAGCATGATCAAAACAACGATAACACTTTAGAGCAGAATGGCCTGGTTTCGAGCAAATTTGGCACCCAGTCTTTGGTGCAGAACCTAGAAGTCATTGTGTGTCACTCGAGGTAACAGATCTGCCAAATCCACGATCGCCACTGCGACCACGTCCTCGACCGCTAGGTCATCCACCACCATGAATACTATCACCCCCTCCTATGTTATATCCGTCGTTTCCTTGATTGCTATCATTGTCACTCCTAGATTTTGAAGAAGACTTACATGAAGTCACAGAAAAGGCCATGGGTGTAGTTATATCGGAGGACTGCATCCAAGCAAGCTGCTGCTCATGATGAATAAGTTTGTTGAGAATATTATCAAAGTCCAATGTAATATCGACTATTGTGACAGCCATGATGAGATTCTCATACTTTGATAGAAGACCACGTATGACGAAGATGACTAGTTGTTGAGGGGTCAAGGTTCTGTTGATAGCTGCAAGGAAATCGGCAATAATTTTTATTTCACCCAAGTACTCCTCCATAGATTGCTCGGGTTTCAATTTTGTGAGACTTAAACACAAGTGTAGATCCATCTCAGCTGCAAAACACCTTTTGACAAACCGTTGTTCAAGAGCTTGCCACATAGCTCTCGAAGTCTTCAAATGTTGAACATCATGGTAGACTTCAGTAGATAGACTCACAGTGATCCAGGATCTAACGATCTATCAATGCGCCTCTAATGATGAAAGAACGGATTAACAATGGATACTCTTACTGGATCGAGAATCACTTCTGGTGGAGGGATAATAGTTCCGTCAATAAAGTCAGGAAGATCTTGCACACTAGAACTGTTTTGAACTGATATGTCCAGATAGAATAGTTGCTCTTAATGTCTAACTTGATAGTGAGAAGGCTTGTAATATTTCCCAGACTCACTGTCCAGAGCATAGGCAAGTAAAAAACATGATTTGCTTCACCAACGACACCACCAGATGAAGGTAACCAAGTTGAAGGAAAAATCACCTTCGATGAGGGAAAAGTTGCTGAAGAGAAAATTATCACTGGATAAGGACACCCTGTTGAGAACATAGGGATAGAGGTTCCACCGCTAGTGCTAGAAGAGATATGAGTCGACATGGGAGGCAGAGAGCTCATGGACATCGAGAATAATTAAGCAGCATCGGCGGAAACTCCATCGGCAACCGACAAATGAGAGGTCGGTGGAATTACCATCCTAGTAGAAGAGTGGGGAACATCGATTGAAGGGGAATCAGAGGTCAAAGACGTATTGGCCATCGTAGATGATGAATCTGCGACAGTGACGGCCACTAATTTTTTGAATTAGGGTTAATTTGATTCGTAGGTTTGTCCCGCTTTGATACCATGAAGATGTTGAGAAGTTTGTCACTCTTGGGCTGAGTATCATCATATATATAATGATAACAATTTACATAATTACAAATAATCTTCCCATGATCATGAAAGAATATATAGAGGAACCGTATATACACTATCACTAACTATGCTCCATCATTATGTAATAGAATAGAAATTATCTAATAGAAACTGATAAAAATTGAATTGATGGCAACCAAAATAATAATCAACCAATCCAAGTCTCAATCAAAATCAATAACCAATCATTCTTTGACATTATATATTTATTAGTCTCTAACTTGTGATTTGCGTGGTTGGGTTTGGCATGTTAAACATTTTATTTGTGTGTTTGTTGACAATTTTGTGTTATGTGTGTTTTACTTTGTACATATATATTAATTGTGTCTTTTTTTTAAGAGAGTGATTGCTGCTTTAGTTTGGTTTGATGACCGGTGTTATGTCTTGAGAGTGGTTTTATAATGATAAAAAATACGATAATAATATAACCATTAAATTATTTATAATAAGTGTTCATAATTCATTAAACTATTCATGAACTATTTTTGGAGATAAATAACATGATAATATGAATTAACCATCCCCTTTTTTTTCTTAGGTAGAAAAAATCAACCAAGGAGAGCCAAAACGAATGCTAGACTTGAGTGAAGCCCGAATTTCCACTACGCGTGAAACCATGGTAGTTCTATTTAGTCTTTGATACCAAAGATAGTTCTTTTTGTAAATTATTTTTTGAGTTTATATATCAAACGTTTGTAGTTCTGTAGTGTAGAATACTGGTTGGGTTTAAATAAAAGTTAATTTAATTTAGTAGAATGTTTTGGACTTTTTAAAATGTTCTATAGTTTTATTGGCTAGATTCTTTGTTGGGTTTAGGCAAAAATTAAAATTTATAAAAAGATACATTTAATGGGTTTGAAACCATGAGCCACTAATCAATCCATTAAAAGCCAATGACAAAAGTGGTGTTTAATGGGTTTAAACACAATGATAGTCCATTAGGCCCAATACCAACAAAAAAAACTACACATTCTCTCAAATTATATACAACTCCGTCCTATAAAACTTATAACACTTCTCTTATTTGGATGTCGCATAAAAATTATAACATTTTTTAATTTTGTAAGGAATAATATCAAATCAGTTACAATATACTCATTAACTCCTCTCACAGCTATTACAATAAATCCTACTTTCAACATTATTCAATACAAATTCAACACACACATAAATTCTTGATCCAGATCAAAATATTGTAATTTTGGTGGAATAGAGAGAGTAATA
Source organism: Drosera spatulata (assembly GCA_035668315.1). NCBI lineage: Eukaryota > Viridiplantae > Streptophyta > Magnoliopsida > Caryophyllales > Droseraceae > Drosera > Drosera spatulata. The sequence goes on along the minus strand of JAOVYX010020531.1, from coordinate 2,316 downwards.
GGTAACTTGAAATGCACTTTCTTTGTGAACTCTATTTGATTGAAAATTCGAGAAGATTGTTGTTCTCCATTTCAGTAGTATTTCCAAACATATCTTTCACATTTTGCATAATCTTTACTTATAACCATTTCATTTTAGGGATAACTATTTAAACTACCTAACATAGTTTCGATTCACATTTTAGTGCCCAAAAATTTTTATGACACCTTTAGATACCCATTCAAACTTTGTTTTACATTTTCATACTCAAACATCTAAAACACCCAAAATGTCCCCATTTGAACCAAACCACACACCACTTAACCTAACCTAACACACACATCTAACCCAATCCAAACCTAACCCCTTTCACTCTCCTCAACCATGCATTTCATTTGCTGTCGCTGCCACTGTAGCCGTCGTCGCCGTTCTCCCTCCGGCAAGATACAGCACGATCCCGATCGAACCCAACTACAAAGACTGCACTATCCCGTACCGATTCATCTCAAATAATCCTACGAAGGTGACGCTGCCTGTGGTCTCTTGGATCGAGTTGTTTGGTAACTCGATTTCTTTATTCAAGTGAATTGACGACTTTGAGTTTTGGTGTCATGCTTGCTGGTGGTTCGAATTCTCTGGTTTGATGAGGCCATTTTGGTGATGACAACGCGGATCAAGCATGGTGGTGGCGGGGCTTCAATGGAGAATTTGATGCTAATATGGTTAAATGATGCTCCGTATTTCGAGTATGGTTTTTACTTTAGTGGTATTGGTATCATAATTCATGATGATTTATCATTGTTTAGTGTGTACGCTGAAAGTTCGGGGTCTTGATATAATTGATGAGATGAAGTATTTCGTGAGATTGTTGACTATATATAGGTTTTGAGTGTATGAATTGTTATTCGTGTTATGTATGAACTGATATTTCGAGTGTATGAACTGTTATTCGTGTTATGTATAAACTGGCATTTCAGGTGCATGAAGTGTTGTTCGTATTATGTATAAACTAGCGTTTCAGGTGTATGAATTATTGTTCATGTTATGCTTGAAGTTTGACCTGACGTATTGGGTGTATGAATTGTTGTTCGTGTTATGTATGAACTGACAATTTGGGTGTATGAACTATTATTCGTGTTATGTATAAACTGTTATTTTGGGTGTATGAACTGTTGTTTGTGTTATGTATGAACTGACATTTTGGGTGTATGAACTGATGCTCGTGTTATGTTTGAACTGGCGTTTTGGGCGTATGAATTGTTGTTCGTGTTATGCATCAACTGAAGTTTTGGGTATATGAACTATTTCGAATTATGTATGAATTGGCGTTTTGGGTGTATGTAATGTTGTTCATGTTATGCTTGAACAAGCGTTTTGGATGTATGAATTATTGTTCATGTTATGTATAAACTGTCATTTTATGTGTATGAATTATTATTCGAGTTATATATGAACTGTCGTTTTAGGTGTATGAACTGTTGTTCATCTTATATTTGAACAGGCGCTTTAGTTATGTGAATTATTGTTCGTGTTATGAAAAAGTGTCATGATGTTAAACCAGTGCATAATAAGATGAAATTATCATGATGTTAAATACATTACATAATATAAGTATCATATCATTGATGCATCACATAATCTTCACACATGAATGTCACTTGTGTATTGAATTTGAACATTTTGTATAATTGATTGTTGGTTGTTGCATAGAAGTACAAAATTGAACATCATTATAAGATATTAAGACAATAAATTATTCCATATTGTTGAGTAAACCGTATATCGATGAAAGACATTATATTGTTATACAAAAGGTTTGTTGTAATATAATTAAATGAAGGATAATTTTCAATATCCAAAGCACAACATCATGATAAGATATTAAAACATTATATTGTTCCATAAAAGTTTAATCATAACAGGCAGACAAAGTTCATATAAAATGTTTGATATAACTAAAAACTTTGCATTCTTCATAATTGGTTTGCTTCATGTTAAGATAAAGTTATGCATCCCAATCGTTGCACCTCATTTAATCAGTTCTTTCCAATACTATTCGAACTAAATTGATGTGGATATGTACGAGTTACAGTTAAACATATAATTAAGGTTGATACTAATCTAACATTATATCATTTAAGACACGGGTTCTAACATTGTGAATTTTCACCTGAAATATTAGCAATATGAACTGTGTCATATTAAATCGTAAACAACAAAGTTATTTATGTGAACTGCAATGGGATCAATATGACTACACATATTGATGTGTATGAAATCACACATCATTTCTTTATTCTAAACGTTTGTTTTTATTCCCTTTAAATTGTCTAATTG